>PVIR01026137.1:0-24198 GCA_004026965.1 Petromus typicus | reverse complement strand
ATTTCATGATCTTGAGGTTTCATTGCACTTGCTTTGTATCATCTCAACCAGGACCAATCCTATCTTCCATGGTGTCTACTTCTGCTGTTTGTGGTGCTGGATGCCATTGGAGGATGAGATCGGCAGACAGGTTAGAGCCTGTTGGAAGAATGACAGCAGTAGAAATTGAACAAATAGTCCTCAACTTTGTGTTAGAATGAACCCTCTCATTTTCCTCTCTTCAATAATTCCAAATTTCTTTGGTCTATTATATCACCTCTCAGAGCAAATGGATAATAGCAAGCGTCTGGGAAAACCAGGTCTCATTGTGAGAATGCCTCTCAAGGTGAGATTGAACAAAAAAGGCAGGTAGAGCCAGGATCTTACAGAGTGTAATTTATAGAAGGAATTGCTGACAAGCGTAGTCCTGGGGAGCCACAAGACCAAGCAGATCTCTACAATTTGCATTAGAAAGAGATATCTCAGTTGGAACAAAAGTGACTTCATCCAAATTGAATATATCTGGTTTATTTTTAAATTATATCAAAGAGTCTGGTACCAGGCCCTGATTTAAAGCTCATATACTATTCTAAATTTTTTTGTCTACTTATAGTATGTTGAAAACTGGTAGAATAAAGCAACTGGAGTTACTTGAGGTCAATCACAGTGGTGATTATTTAAAATCTGTGGATGTGTCAGCCTGAATTCATACATTAAGCAAAATACTCTCAAAGTCTTTATTTTTATTCATTAAGTGGTCTGTATAGGACATATTGTTCCACAGTTTTTCTTATTCAGTGTAGTTCTCCTCCTACTTAGAACAAGCAAACAAAAAGCATAGGTGAATGTCTAGAAGCACAAATTGTGGAGGTAGACTGCCTATATTCTGATCTTGTGTACTTCTTACAATCTGTTTGCTTGCCTCTAAGTCTCAGCTTTCCCATCTGTAAAAAGGCCTTGTTAGGTAGAGTGATTATGAAAATTTAATAAGGTATTTCCTTTAATGCAATATGTTTAGCATTATGCCTGACACTTGGCTACTGTGAACCATGTCTATTTATGGTACTTGGGTTCTGAATTCCATTTCCTATTTTCAGAAAATGTGTTAATTCCGATATTATGATATTCTTCTATACAGTCAATCTTTTTCTCTCTACTGACTCCAGTGTGTTCTTTATTTGTACTTTATTCTTTCTTATTTTGAAACTTCAAATGACAAAACATTGTTTCAGATAATACCAGATCAATCTCTTACAAAAATCTTCTTCCATGTGCCTTGTGATCTTTGAACTTTAGTTTTCTCTTTCTCCTTTCTTTCATAGTCAAGTATTTTTGAAAGATCTATTACATCTTTTTCTATTTCTTCAACTAAATATAAATTTATCTATCAGTCAGGTTTATTTCATATGAGCAACTATAAAACTCTGGCTTGCAACTGTCTTGGCTATGCACCTTTGAGTGGAGAATGCCCCTTCTTGTGCCAGACGGTCATGTAAGAGATGAATGTGAGCCACTTAATTAATGTGACTCTTTCCCACTAGTGGTCCTACATTATTGTCCCATGGACAGTTTTTTCCTCTGTTGAGAGAAGTGGCACAGTCAGGCAGATAACACTGGTGGTTCAAGTGATGCAGCAGCTGGACAAGAACATTGTGGCCCCACTGTGGCTGTGTTAAGCTTTGTATTGGAATTTGACAAGGAAATTTCAGCTCACATTCCTTTTGTCTAGCTGTTCTATGACTGGATGAAAGTCAATGGGATGGGAATTTCAGGAATTTCAGTTCTACCTTCAGGAAATACACTTGGCACAGCAACAGAGAAGAGCATGTTGGACAGGCAAAATAGTACAATCTAGCATGACAGTACACCAACACCTGGTCCTGATCCACACCTAAGGGAGTGTTTGGTTCCAGATGATGTGTCTTGGTCAGAAACACACTTGGCATTGAGCTCTGAACACATCATTTACTCACCATAATTCCATCCTCAATATGCCTTAGTTTTCTGATCTAAAAATAAGGATTATTACTCCTATTTCATATACACCTTGTTATAGAATATTTAAAACATATAAATGTTAACTCATCAGCATTATCCCCACCACCCCTACTCTAAAATGCAGAACATTATGAACATTTCTGGAAACTTCAGTTGCTTCTATATTTGAAGTATAAAGAAAAAAGAAGCAGAAATCTGTATAGCACATATTCTTTAAAAAGGGTAGAATAGTATACCTTTATGTTGAACATCATTTTTGCAGGAATTTTTAAATTGTACAGATATGAGCAAACTGAAATTTTATATGTTAAACTAATGTAAAAAATATAAAACAAGACTATCTTTCTTGTGAGGAGAGGGTACCATCACAGAAACTTATATATTAGCTGATATAAAGATGCTTTTTGATTATCTATCAATGGAATAAGAGTCCAGGAGTTTGGGTAGAAGAGAGGACAAGAAAATTTTATCCATCATATCATATATTCATTTATGTATTTTTAATATATTCACTTATCTATGCATGAGGTATTTGTAGTGTTTCTCCTTTATATTGTGACTGGGTCTTAGTTTTAAAAATGTACAAGTTCCCAGACTTTTTCTCTGTCTCCTTAAACCTTTCAGTTGTATTTTATCCATGCCTGGAGCTGAAGCAGATTAGAGTTGGCAAGTTTCTTAGTTACTTTTCTCATTGCTGGGACAAAATCTCCAACATCCACAAGTTAAAGGAGGAAAGGTGTATTTCCGATCACAGATTGTGGAGGTTTCAGTCCGTGGTTGGCTGGCTCCAAGGCAGGGTGGCATAGCAGAGGGGCATCACAGAGGAGAAACAGTGCGTGGAAAGGCAGGAGGGGAGCAGCAGGAGAGCGTCCCTTTACATTCAGCGAAGGCTGCAGGCCTGCTGATTCAGGCCACTCACACCTAGGTGGGCATTGCTCTTTAGTAAATATCAGCCACGCCCAGAGCCATGTTGACTGTGTGAGAGGACTAATCCTGATGTCACACTCTCTTAATCCATATCCACACAATCCAGCTCCAGCCACCTATGAAAAATCCCAGCTATGAGTATATGAGGCTTTAGGGGACATTTATATACACACCATAGAGGGAAGTGAAGGGGCTCAAAGAGAACCTCTCATGTTAAGAACCAGGAGAGCAACTCGAGGGAAGGGACACATGATAACAAGCTTAAGTGAAATTAAGGCATGTGTCAGAAGTTACTGCAGATTCCCAAAGCAACAGGAACACCAACAAAAACGAGATGAGGCAGACAGAGGACCAGGATAATGACATGGAATGCTCTCATTTATACATGGAAAGGAAGGAAATCTTTCTTCAGCAAGAATAACTAGCATTTATTCTGTGGAAGTCAGTCTCCTACGTATTTTTCCTGAATTACCTCATTTCAGCTTCCAGCATCATAGCCTCAAGTATGTTATGTTATTTTTATAATTGTCATCACAGAAAATAAAAACATCATAAATACTTATGGAAGAACAAAGAAACTGGTCATAGTGGTGCACGCTTGCCATCCCAGGACTCTGAGAGGTTGAGGCAGGAACATCAAATGAGTGAACTCAGCGTAGACAACACATTGAATCAGTGAGATCCTTTATTAAAATAAAAATAAAAAAAGATTGGACTATAGCTTCATGTCAAAGCCTTGTGTTATAGTCTTGAAAAAATAAAGGAAAGAAAAAGAAAGAAAGATAGAAGGAAAGAAAGAAAGAAAGAAAGAAAGAAAGAGAGAGAGAGAAGAGGAAGTGCAAGGGAGTAGATCTCTTGACTCTTTCCATGGAAAACAATTTTGTGCTAGGTATAGCACTACGGTCTGAGTATTTGTGTTCCCTCTAAACTCATACATTGAAATTAAGTCCCTCAAAATGATGGTATTAAATGATGAGGAGTCTAATAGTGGACTGCACCATGAGGGCAGAGTTTTTGTGTGTGGCATTAATGAACTTAAAGACAACCCAGAGAGCTTCCCACCAGCTTTCCTCACAATCTCACGGCCTTCCTGTTTTGTGAGGACGGTGAGAAGATGCTATGTTTGAGAAAAGGAACCCTTGCTAGACAGTGAGCCTGCTGGTGCCTCAGTCTTAGACTTTTTCAGGTGCTAGAAGACTAAGAAACAAATTTTTGTTGTTTCTAAGCTAGTTGGTTTTTGGTATTGTACTAGAGCAACCCAAACAGTAAAATATGTAGTGAAACAAATTTGGTTTTCCAAAACTTGACTGGGAACAATTAAAATATAGACTCTACCATTTTTAAATTTGTAATACTCTTGATGTGATACATAAATTGATGGACATAAATGTAGGCATTTTTACCTGAGAAAGGCAGGTGGGAGAAAAATAATATCTGGGTTATCAGATCTCTAACATCTGCTCCCTACAGGTTTACTGCAGGCAGAGGTGGTTCTGTATCTTTATAACAGATCAGCCCAGACCCCCCTCTGTTCATGCATTGGGAAGCTGCATCCGGGCTCAGATGCACTCTCAGAGTGATAGAGGCTGCCTTTATTTCTATTTTTACTATTTTCCCCTAGACAGTAGATGTACACACTATGTTTCATTCTAGAGTTTATAAATTTGGGTTCACACACAACAGTTGAGATGTTAGTTCCAAAACAAAAGTGTTGGGATCACGAACCGCAAGGCAGCGATTATTTGTTCAGCAGTTTACAATTGTTTTCTCAGAAGGTAGCCTCTTTGTCTTTCAAGGAAACAATAAAGATTGCCGAGGAGAGTTGAGTGCAGTAACTTAAAAGCAGCTTGAATTTTAACATTCTCTGGCAGAGATGTTTTAAATGGAGATTCAAATTGGAGATTCCTCTGAGGTAGATTCTGATGCTTTGTTTAACAAAGCAAAAAAATTGCAAATTATTCATTACCATATTCATAAGTGATCTATTTAGTAAGACAGTATGAAGGTAATAATGAAAACAAATATTGATTGAAGCTCTTTCCACATCAACTTGTACAATACATACAATATGTCAGCTTTTTGGTAGTCTGAAATAAGTGATTTAAAATTAATAAGAATATATTCTGTATTGCTAGAAGAAAAACCAAATAATTGGAAATGTATAGCTATCCTGCCCAGAAAAGCTTTTCTATAAGAATATGCTGGATAAAGAAAAAATACTTAAGTTCACTTTAAACAGAGATCAATATTTAAAATTTATTACATATGTTTCTTTCTCAAACACAAATCATTTAAATTACAAATCATTTGTATTTAAATAAAAATTATCAGTGATCGTTGTGAATGCTAATTCTTCTAATCCTTTTTTGTTGGGAACCAAGGACAATTTACTCAGATTTAAGATTAATTTACTGGGATTTACTTACTTGGACTTGAGGATGTCTGCCCTGTGCTTTGGATCAACTTCTGGGATTATTTCAGACATCTGCCTCACCCTGTGAGCTTTTATATTACAAAGATTACTGCACTAGGATTATTGCCTTTGGGATTTACTGGGATTAAGGATGTCTGCCTTACCCTATATAATCTTAAACTACAGGGATTATTGTGGGACTTCCCTGTTTTATGCATGGTAGGATTATGGCCTGAAGGCTAGCTACCAAATAAAAGGTACAAGTGAGCTCGGTTTATGGGTTCTTCTGCTCCTGCTTTTGCTGCTGCAGTATCTGGCCTTTGGCTGCCACAGCTCAGAAGAGCAAGAGTCAAGCCTGGGTTCAGCCTTTTTCTTCAAAGTTCTGATGTTGTTGTTTATTTGTTATTAATCCTTTAACTGTGGGAGTATTGAGGGATTGGAGTTCACCATGAGGGTTTTGGCTGTGTCCTCTTTCCCAGACTACCAGCCTTTCCATCTCTTTTAATTCACTATTTCGTCTGTCTTCTTTTCACTCTCTCTTCTATCTCTTCTGCAAAGATATTGCAACAAATCTGAAGGTAGGTTGTAACTAACAATCTGGTTGCACTTGTCTTTATATCCTCCCAGCACTGCAATTCTCTTGTTTCAGATTTGTTGAGTAATTGCAGTGCACACTACTGCCATTTATGGCTATCCAAGAAGAAATATAGGCTTGTTCTCTTTCTGCCTCCTGATTACTTCACTGTGTTTTAATACGTCAAAATAAGTTACCATTATGAGTAGTAGATTGTTGTCTTTGTTTCAACATTGTAAAGCAGAAAGTAGAGGGCTCAATAGGCTCCTGGTGAAGGAAGTCTGGCAAAAAGTCAGAAGGTTAATGTAGGATCTGTTGGAAAAGAAAAGTTTTCCTCTTGTCTCTTGGGGGCAAAGGCTGACAGTGCTCAAGGCAAAGGGAAAATACTCTTTCTTGATCATAAAATGAGGACAGAAAGAGGCAGGTTTAGCGTATTGCTCTTGGGAGGACACTATCAGTGAGTTTTTGAAGATATTTGCCTCTGTATTCTCATTCTTTGAGAGAACTCTGTAAACTACACAAGCCACTCAGAAGCTGGATCTGCCCTCAGAAGCAGTGCATGAATTATCAGTGCCCTTTTTGTTGTTTTTCATTTATAAAGAAATCTATTTTAAAGAAATTTTATCTTATTTGAATTGATCTGGATAGGAAGGCTAGATTAACTAGTTCTGAGTGCTATGGTTCTGGATGTATACATAGAATACACTTAGAAAATTTTGAAGATCTTGTTTCATTAATATTTACTTTATCTGTGAATATATTATTTAAATATACTCAAAGCTTATTCATCTCAAGTAATTTAAATGGCTTCTTTTTTAATATTCTGAATTTATTTAATCACTTCTTTTATTGGAAGAGTTGTGATGGAAAAATTTTGTTCTAAGTGCTAAAAACCAAGAGCCAACAGACTCAGTTAGAAAGTAATATACTTCTTCAAGAAAGCTTCACCTTATGTTTTCTTTTCATTTATTCATAAATATTGAGAGTAATGGAGTGCATGACTGGATTTTATGGGAGATCATATAGTTATATCATTATGAATTGAAATCCTAATATAACAAATCTTGGGCAGTGGCAGGGCTATTCCATGCAACTCCTAATGCTATACAATCTGTTCTTTGGAGATTTAAGAAGTCTGTGTTTTTATAATGTAGAAAAAAACCAAAACAGACAAAAGTATCTTTTTTTCTCCCAAATGCTTATGCATGTATCTTCATTCACTTATGGGAATATCTTAGTTTTATAAAATGCCCAAAATGAGGCTCTGGTTGAAGTAAATGACTCTCTTACATTCTGTCAAAATTACCATACTTAATGCCATAAATGAGTGGTACTCATTTATACTTTTAAGTGCAATGTGGGATACTATACATGAGGATTTTTGTTTCACCTCGATAGCCTAAACAACTTTGTCATTTTGATGAGATAGTTGCTTTTATTTTTTTAATGTTTTGAGACAGGTAGTTCAAGTTGGCCCTGAGCTCACTATGTAACCCAGGTTAGCCTCGAACTCACAGCAATCCTCCTGCCTCCACCTCCTGAGTGCTGGGATTACAAGCATGAGCCACCTTTCCTGGCACTGTGATGTGTAATATGGATTGCTGGGTTTACTGGCAACGTGGTACGTGGAATTGGGCATCGAACTTGGGACCTTGTGCTTGCAAGGCAGAGGCCAGAATCACTGAGCTAAATACCCAGTCTGATATTTGCATATTTTTATTCAAACATTTGAATAACATTAGATTATTTTTTATCTATTAGAATTTCCTCTTCGCATCCTGATTCATTTTTCTATAAGAGTTGCAAGAGTGCTCTGTTTCCTTTCATACACACACACACACACACACACACACACACACACACACACACACATAGATATCTATCTATCTATATATCTACACACACATGTATATATATGGAATTATTTATTGTATATATTCCAATTATTTTGGCACATTTTCTATATTCATATTATCAACTTTATGGATATTAGTTTCAAAATTGTATGAAAAACTAAATTTATAGTCATACTTTTAGAGATTTATTTATGGTTATATAGATGGACAAATGTCTTCAATTATCCAAAAATTGATAAATATTTTTCAATCATAATATTGATGTAGTTTTTATTTTATTTATATCTTTTGCATTAAGATTTTTACTCATCTTTAAATTTACTATTTCTATTTTCAACTCTACAAGTAGTTTACCTTCAACATCAAACTCTAAGGGTGTACCTGAAATGCAATTTATCAAGTTCAAGTTATACTATTAATAATTGCATTGATTGCGTAGTGGTAGGTCACCTATTGGTTTTTTTCCCCCTTCTATGCATGATCACTTTTCAAACAGAGAAGTAGAACTATTTCCCATATATAAAAAGGTGTTTGCTTATAAGTTTCTTTTTTTAAATCTTTATTGGTACATTACATACATGCATCATGATTGCACTCCATAATGGGGATTTGTATCAGTATAAGACACAACTTAATTCTCATTTTTTCCCATAGCCCTACCCACCCAATCACCCCCCCATATACATAAAATTTGTTTCCTTAAGCTTCATTAAAATAGTTGAGACAAGAGAGGCTTTAGGGTGGGAGAAAGAAAAGCAACAGTGAAGTCTCATTGCTGAAAAGCAGTCAGGAAACCAGCCCCCAAGCCAGCATCTGTCACTCCTGGTCTCCACAATGCAATGCTGTCGTATACACTTTCTTGCAAAGACTGAGAGGTTTGCTTTGGAAAGGAAATTCCATAAATTCACAACAAAGAAACAAGAGAAAACTGTCACTTCCAATTGCCATCATGAGTCATCTATTTGGTGTTGAAAAAGATTGTTTAGGTCATTTATTTCTTCCTATGTCTGGTATAAAAAGTTGGATGCATTAAACATGCATTGTATTTGAGAACTTGTAAAAAATGCTTGTCTTTACAGCTCTCTATTTCAATTCTCTTGATTGTTCAGCATAATTAAAATAAAGCCTTCAAACACAAACAGCTTGTCAAACACTTCTGGAAGTTTTTCCTGACTCAGGCCTCAGTAGCAAGAAAACATTATCAACACTTTAGGTGCTCTGCATTTGATGGAATATGTACTTGGGGAAAGTTAAGTTTAAGGAATCTTTAAATAAACTGAGTCATGCTTTTCTCTTGATTTTGTAATTTCATGGAGAAAATGTATATTATAGCTAAGAAACAATAATAATGACAATGATGATGATTGTGTTATTCACAATGAATTGGTGGTAATTATATTATCTGATTACATTTGAGGAGTTATAGTATAGTTGTACCATATAGTAAGTTAGTATTTATCAAGTAAAGTCAGTCATCTGTTATCTCTGGATTCTGCATCTCAGTATTCAAAGTTTAGATCGAAAATATTTGGTAAAAAATTTTATGCATGCAATAAACATGTACAGACATTTTTCTTACTATTATTTCCTCAGCAATACAATATAACAACTATATATACAGCATTTATATTCTATTAGATAGGAGTAAGTTAGAGGTTATTTAAAGTAATAGGAAGGCTGTACATAGATCATATGCAGATACTATATACGTTTATCTCAGGGACTTGTGGTATCAGAAAGGGTCTGGGATGAATTTTTCACAAATATGAAGAATTTATCTCTACTCTGATTACTATGCTATGTAACATATAACCAGAGGACTTTGTAGTGTGAAACAAATACTTGTTGTGTCTGTCTATTACATGGTTCAGAAATTTGGAAAGGGCTCAGTGGAGTTAGCTTTCCTCTGCTCTGTGGTATCTAGGGTCTGCACTGAAAGCTTCCAGTTCAGAGAGCTGGTGTAACCTGTTCACTCAGGTGTCTGGTTATTAATTAGAGTTCTCAATGGATACCTTATTTAATAATTTAAGCTGGAACATTATCTTAAAGTACATGATTTATTAAAGCAGAACTTATTAATCACAGTCATGGAAGCTAGGAAATTGAATCAAGGTGACAGCAAATTCATTGCCTCATTCTATGATTCAAGTAACACGTGTTGCTGCATGCTCACCTGGTGAAAGGGAAAATATATCTATAAGGCCTCTTTTATGAAGCACCAATCCCATTCATGAGTTTCTGGCCTAGTAGCCTAAGTGCATATCAAAGATACAGTACATCATAGCAGGAATAACATATGGTCTCTCCTTCAGTACATGGTGTCTGGATTAAAGTTTAAAGAGAGCGTAAAAGGCAGAAAAGTACATCATGTTGCATGGTGTAGCTTCAGAAGTCAAGCAGCACCTCTACAGTCTCTGTGTTGTGGTAGTGACAAATATTAGTTTGAAGTGAAGTAGACTCTCCTGTTTGAAAGAAGAATATCAGCATCATACTGTAATAAGACAATAGGGACACACACACATACCATCTACAAAAAGTATAATATTTTACAATGAGCAATTACTTTTGGACAAATACTATACAGGCCACATATTATTTACATTATGTCATGTGAGACTGGTTTCTTTTCCAGTTCAAAGAGGAGAAACATGAAGCCAGAGAGGCTCAACTACCTAGGCAAAATTATACATAGAAATAGAAAAAAAACATAATTTGAATTCATAACATCTTCTCTCAAAGACATTTTGCCCAGTTAATATATTGTAATATATTGTAAATGATCATTTTGATAATCTTTAAAAATAATTCTGAAAATAATTTGTTTTAATGAGTTTATATGTTAATAATTTAAACAAGCTTAAAAAACTTTATTAGTTCATAGAAAGATACGCTAGAAAATAAAAAAAGAACAGGATTCTTTAATATATTTATTTACTTGTCCCTTCTCCAATACCACCACCACAGATTTTTGTTTTGGTGGTACAGGGGTTCAAAACCAGAGCCTCACATGTGCTAGATGGAGCTAGAGAAGAGCTCCATCACAGAGTGGAAACCAAAACAGGAAGAGCAGGAACCAAGCTCTACGCTTCAGGGGCAGAGTTCATGGACAAATAGATGAAGTTTGAGTGAAAAAATGGATGTAATAGCCTATCAGCAGCTCGAGAAGACTGTCCCACTTTTGACTGGTGACTTGATGTCCTTAGTTCACTTCTGCACTATTACCAACAACCTCTGACTACTCGGTTGTCTGAATTCCCACTTTACCTTCAAGCACTCAGAGTGAGGCTATGAACTGAACTACACATGATCATCTTTCAAAATGTACATTTATTGGTTATTCTTTGGCAACCATCATCCAGTAAGGAGCCCCATCAGTGGTTGCTAGAATTTGAGATCACATTATGAAGTTATGATCAATTCCAAAGTGTAATAAGTCATCGAGTGTGTCAACTTAAGTTAAGAGAAGCTTAACTAAATTGCTTCAGCAGTACCGTAATGTAGGTATGGGAAACTCATCCTAGGGTGGCTTGTACCCTAGCTGGTAAAAGGGGGAAATGAGGAAGGACAAATCTGCTTCTTTTTTCATTTTTTAGATTGCCTTTATTGGTACATTTTATACATACACTATGATCACATTCAAAATTGAGAATTCATATGTGTACATAACACTCCTTGATTCTCATTTTGTCCCTTTTCCCCCACCCTCCCTTCAACCTCCATGCCGAATGTATAACCTTTTTTCCCCATTTTTACTATTAAAATTTTTCTTTCCCTTCTTTACTTTCTCCTACATGCCCTGTCCCTTTCCCATTTGCATGTTTTCATTCCTATTTCACATTACCTATCACAAATTTCGGCATTCATTTACATATTTTGTTTTACAGACTAGAGAATTGATCTAGTATTTATACAGTTGTGTTATGTTTATTTCACTTATAAATATGCCCTCAAGGCACAACCATTGGAATATAAATGACTCAAATTTATCATTTTTTTATGGATGAGTAATAATTCATTTTATTAAAAAAATCAACTTTATCCAGTCTCCAGTCGATGGGCATTTGGCTATTTACAAACTGAGCTGCTATAAACATGGGTGCCCATATGTTGCTATGATATAATTTTTTTTTTTTTTTTTTTTTGAGACAGGGTCTTGCTTTGTAGTTCAGGCTGGCCCTGAGCTCAGCCTCAAACTCACATCACAGCAATCCTCCTGCCTCTGCCTCTCGAGTGCTGGGATTACAGGTGTGAGCCACCATGCCCGGCACTGTAGTATGTGGTACTGGTTGCTGCTGGGGTGAGTCTCCATGCCCAGTATTGTATGTGGTTACCGGGGATTGAACCTGGGTCCTTGCGCTTGCAAGACAGGCGTCGGAACCACTGAGCTAAATGCCCAGCCCTGATATGAATTTTTAAATTCTTTCATGCATGTACATTGTAGGGGAATAGCAGGGTCAAATGGAAACTCAATTCGTAGTTTTTTAAGAAATCCTCACACTGATTCCACAGTGATTGCACTAGTCTACCTTCCCACCACCACTGGAGAAAGTTGCCTTTCTCCCCATACACGCGCCAGCATTTGTTATTGGTTGATTTCATGATAGCAATTATTCTTTGTGGAGTGAGATAGAATCTCAGTGTTGTTTTCATCTGCATCTGTTAAGTGACCAGCGATGTTGAACATCTCTACATGTTTCTTAGCTGCCATCATTTCTTCATATGAAAAATGCCTGTTCATCTAAGATGTCCAGTTTATAATTGGGTCTTTAAATTTGGGGCTGGGGACTGATTTTTGAAGTTCTTTGAATACATAGTAGTCTTTTGTCTGAGAAACAGCTGGCAAAAATTCTTTCCTATAATGTAGTTAGCTTTTTGCTCTGTTGGTGGTTCCTCTTGCTGTGCAGAAGCTTTTAGTAAGATGATCTCAGTTGTTGATTCCTTCTACTAGTTCTCATGCTGACAAAGTTTTTTTCAGAAAGTGTTTCCCTATGCCAATATTATCAAGAGTTACACCTAACCTGTTTTCCAGAAGGTTATTATTTGTGTTTTAATATTTAGGTTTCCAATCCACTTTGATTTTAGTTTTGTTCATGGTATAAGACATGAATCTAACTTTAATCTTTGGCAAGTTCAAACCCAGTTCTTCTAGTGTCATTTGTTAAAGAGGCTGTCTTTCCTCCATTGAGGGTCTTTGGCCTCTGCCAAAGATAAAGTGGCTTAGTATATTTGCGATTGCTTCTGGAACTTCTAGTCTGTCCCACTAATCCTTGGGTCTGTTTCTTTGCCAAAACCTTGTTGTTTTTATTACAATGGCTTCTTACTATTGTTGGGAATCATATATTTGTAGTTCAAGTTGAGGATTGTGATACCTCTGCCATGAAGTTGTTGCTTATTTGCTATTTTAGGTCTTTTCTGGTTCCAGATGAATTTTTGGACTATTTTCTCGAGATCTGTGAAATATGCTTCTGTAATTTCAGGTGGAATTGCTCTGAATCTATGTAGGAGATTTGGCAATATGATCATTTTGATGATATTGGTTCTTCTTACCCAAGAACAAGTGACATCTCCATTTTCTTATATCCCCTTTGATCTCCCTTTTCAGAATGCTGTTTTAAGAGAAGAGATTTTTTTACCTCCTTGGTTGATTGATTCCTAGATATTTCATTTTTTGGGATACTATTGTAAAAATAATTAATTCCCTGATTTCTCTTTCAGTGAGTCCACTGTCCATGTGTATAAAAGCTTTTCTTTTTTTCTTTTTTTTTTGAGATAAGGTCTTGCTTTGTAGTTCAGGCTGGCCCTGAGCTCAGCCTCAAACTCACATCACAGCAATCTTCCTGCCTCTGCCTCCCGAGTGCTGGGATTACAGGCGTGAGCCACCACGCCCAGCACTGTGGTGTGTGGTACTGGTTGCTGCTGGGTGTGAAACTCCACACCCAGTATGCTATGTGGTTGACGGGGATTGAACCCTGGCCCTTGCACATGCAAGACAGGAGCTGGAACCACTAGGCTAAATTCCCAGCCCAGCTATTGATTTTTTAGTGTGACCTGGTATCCAGCTATATTACTAAATCTGGCAATTAAGTCTACAAGTCATTTAGCTGAGTTTTTGGGATCTTCTTTATAGAGGATCATATCGTCAGCAAATAATGACAGTTTAACTTCTTTCTTTCCTATCTTTATTTCTTTCTCTTTTCTAATTGCTGTAGTTAGTATTTCCAAAACTATATTGAATAAGAATGGTGATAATGAACATCCTTGTCTTCTTCCTGATTTGATCATGAAAAGTTTCAGTTTTTCACTATTTAGTATGATACTGGCTGTTGGTTGTCATAAGCAGATTTTATCAATCTGAGATAAAAACCATCTATTCCAATTTTCTGTATGGTATTAACAATGAATGGATGTTGGTTTTCATTGAATGCTTTTTCTGCATCTATTGAGATAACCATTTGGTTGTTTTCCTTGAGTCTGTTGATATAGTGTCTTACATTTATTGATTTATGTATGTTGAACCATCCTTATGAACCTGGGATGAATCCAGCATGGTTAAGGTGTATGATCTTCTTGGTATCCTATTTATTCTTTTTGCCAGTATCTTATTAAGAATTTTGCATCAATATTCATTAGGGAGATTGGCCTGTAATTCTCTTTTCTGGTTGGGTCTTCTCAGCTTTTGGAATCTATGCAATAGTTTCTTCTAGGAATGAATTTGGGAATATTTATTTCCTTTCACTTTCATTAAAGAGTTTGAGAAATAGTAGGATTTGCTGTTTCTGAAAGCCTTAAAGCCATCAAGACCTAGACATTTCTTTTCCATTATATCTTAATTTTACACATTGATATTGAAGTGTTTAACATTTTTGTATCTTCTCTGTCCAACTTTGGAAAATCATGTGAAGAATCTATCAATTTCTTCTATGTTTTCCATCTCACTGGACAGCAATTTCTCAAAATATGTGTATCTTCTCCTATGAATTTCTGTTGGATTGGTAGTTATTTCCCCAATTTCATTACTGATTAAATGGATTTGAACTTTTTCCTTCCTTTTTAAAATAAGATTGGCTAAGGGTTTGTCAATTTTATTTACTCTTCTAAAAAAACCAACTCTTCGATTCATTGACATTCTCTTAATTTCCACTGCGTTAATTTCTGCTCTAGTTCTTATAATTTCCTCCCTTGTACAACATTCTTTTTTCTTTATGTAGTTGGGTACAGTAGATTTGTTGCACACATATTTGTGAAAGTCATCTTTTCCTTTTGGATCCTTCCCTGTATGAGGATGTTATGTCCTTCTTTGTTTCTTAATTAGTTTTGGTTTGAAATCTATTCTGTCTGCAAACAACATAGCCACTCCTGCACTTTTGCAGTTTTCTGTCACACGGAGAAATATTTTTCCATACTTTTACTGTCTATGGATTTTTTTCTGGACTAGGTGAGTTTCTTGTATAAATCATATTGTGGTATTTTGCTTCTTAATCCATTCTGCCAGTCTATGTCATTTAATTATTGCCCTGAGGCTATTCACATAAGTGATTGTAATTGATATGAACTGATTTAGCCCTGTTGTGCTGTTTTACTATTGTTGGTTCTTTTCTTCTTTCTTTTCCCCCCTTCCCATTTAATTTCTTGCCTTATTGAATGAGTTTATTCTGTCATGTCTCATGAGATTATGACACTCATTGTCTTCCTCAAAGACATTGTTTAGAATTTTTGGAGTGGTTGTTTTGCATTTGTGAAGTTTCTTATGTGTTTATCATGGATCTATATTACTTTCCTGTTGATTTTGAAGGATAGTTTTGCAGGATACATAAATGTAGGATAAAATTGGTTTCTTTTATTACTTGAAATACTTCACTCCAGGCTCTCCTTGAGTGTTTGCTCTGAGAAGACTGCTGTAATTCTTATGGGCTTTTCTTCGTATGTGATTTTTTTCTTTTCTCTGACTGCTTTCAGTATTTTGTTCTTCTGTTGGGTTTCTGGAATTTTGATAGTATATGTCTATGTGTAGTTTTTTTTTTTTTTTTTTTAAGATCATAGCCACTTGTAGCCCTATATGACTTACTTATGGTATGTCAAATTCTTTTAATTTTTCTTTAAAGTTTTCTGCTATTACATCTGTGAATAGTTTTTAAAAAAATATCTTTAGCACTGTCTGCTCTTTCTTCACTGACCCCCATCAATCTTATATTATTCTTTTTTGTATCATCTAGAAGCTGGTAGATTGATTTCTCATGGCTCCTTGCTGTTTTCCGTAAATAATTCTTTTTTTTTTTCTTCACAGGCTATAATCCTGTTTTCTGTCTGATATTTGGTCTTCACATTTATTCATCCTGTTCTTCAAACTTTCACTGGAATTTTTCATCTCCTGGAAATCTCTTTGAAGCTGTTTAACAGATTCCACTACTTTCATAATCTGAGATTTTATCATGTTCCTGACTTCTTTTTTAGTGTCATTAATCATATCTTACACTTTAGACACCATCTCTGTTTTTATCTCAGAAATTATTTCTGACTTCTATTTTACTAAATGCTCTTTTGCTACCAGCTGAGTGTTTCTTGTGTTTGAGCTTCACTTTACTCTATTCTCATTTTCTCTGGTTTCCTCTGTGTGTCTGGGTTTTTGAATTTTTTCTCATTTCTATTTTTTGTGTTGTTGCTGATGTTTTTTGTTTAATTCCTGGCTTGCTGTATGGGCAATGTTTAATGCAAGGTTTCCTTCTTCTTAATATTTGGAATCCCTAGGAGATAGCAACTTCCTGGGTTGTCCTCCTTGGATCTGTAATAGCCCATCAGTGATTTCAGTCCTGGCACACCATGGAAGGAACTTAAACTGAACAATCACATCACCTGGCTGACATAATACAATCAGTATTATCAACAGTATCAGCAACATCACAATAAATGACAAGCTTTAGAAATTACTATTCTGATAACTTCAACTTCATGAGTTAGATTTGTGACCATATGACAAAATTTAGAACTAACTAGAGATATGTTCTCATCATACAGGTCCTTCAATATAGCAGCATCACCCTTTGGGTATAAAAGGTATCCAGGGAATTGGGGGGTGTAGAGAGATAAAAGGAGAGAGAGAAATTATAAATAGGGTTAGAGAATATATAAAGGTCACACCAAACCCCAGGAAACTGATAGAGTCCACAGGGAAAAGCAGACAGAAGGGACAAATACATACAAAACACATTAACAACAGTGTCACTAGAAACTATATTCACCCTCCTATAATAGCACAGAATAGAGAGTAGGGAAGATTGAAATGCATTAACTTGTGAGAAATGATACTGACCAGAGGAAAAGAGAGAACAGAGGAACAGGAGAAGAATAGGTGTACTGCTGGAGCCTGCCATCAACAAAGCAGAACTTGAGTCAGAGGGTAAGGATGAAAGAAAAATAAGAAAATAAAGAGAGTCACAGATGGGCTTGGGAGAGACCCAGCAAACTAAAGGGCTGAAGGCTGAGGTGCCGAGTTTATTGTCAGTGCTCCTTTTATAATACTCCTACTGCAGTGGCTCCGTGCAGAGTTTACAATCAGTGGTTAAAAGTTTACAAAGGTTACAATCAATTAGGTAAAAAAGCTTTATGTCAGTCTGATTAATGTCTATACTCTAAATCAGGAAATTAAGGCACAGAAAGACACTCCAGCAGAAAAATATTTATGTCTTGTTTGACCGATACTTTGCTGACTTCCCGGAACAGTTTCTGTTTCTCTCATGTTTTTTCAGTCTTGCCATCCTAGTCAGTAATCAATCGTTTCTTTGGAAGCCACAAGCTAATCTCCCTCCACATTCCTTTCTCAAGGAAAAGTAAAGCGAAACTAAATCCATGACCCCTCCTAAAGGGAGGGGGAAAAGTCAGTGCAGGGCTTGTATCTCTGGCAAAACACCCGAGGCAACTCCCATCAGAGCAGATCCCCAGTTTAATTCAGGGCAGCACCATTAAAGTGCAAACCCCTGACTCAGCAATTCCACCAAGCCCATGGCTGTAAATTCCTGATACGAATGTCCTTACACTGAATTGCTTCCCACAATGTACCCAGCAGCAGCAGGCTAACAGGAGACTATTTTCCCTCTTCTGTTTGAATAAGAGCAGTTGAGAGAAGGAAAACTTGAAACTGGACAGTCAGCCACATGAGAGTAAGGAAATGAAGAATGAAAGAGAGGACAGATAAAAAAAAGAAAAAAGCAACAACAGCAACAAAAACAAAAACAACAAAAGAATAAAGTCAAAAACAGTACCCAAAGGGCTGTCTATGGCATGGATCTGCTGTCTCCTGTAGATAGTATAGGCAATAGCATGTAGACTAGAGTTGAGTAGTCAGAGTGAAAAGTCATCATCCCTTCTCTAGGATCTGACAATAATGTCAGAGTTGAGCTCAACTGACTCCCAAAGTCTTGAACTCTGCAAGAGTCCAGGGTCCTGTAGGTGGAACTGACTCCAAAAACTCACAATAGCTGTCGTCAACAACTTTCATCACTCTCCCAGGGATTTTTTTTTTTCTTTGTGGCAGAGAGGGAATTTGAGCACTGAAGGCCACTGACTAAGTCCCAGCACTGCTGCCTCACTTATTCAGGATGGGCAGACACATAAATAGAGTCTCCAGGGGCTCCTCCCCTTGGTGTCATCCCACGAAAAGCCAGGGCCCATGTCAGTGTGGGAAAACAAGAGGATGGAGTCTCTGCTGGCTTCTCTTTTTACACTGGTGTGCAGGAGCTCAGGGCCCCCTGGCTGTGGAGAAAGTGGGCAGGTCCTGCACCATAACCCTACCTTCACAGAGCAGCACTTCCTCAGTACGGGCAGAGAAGTAGACAGAGTTTCTGCAGGGCCCTCTTCTTGCACTGGTCACATGAGAGCTCAGGGCCTGAGCACTGTGGGAATGGTGGGCCAGCAGCCTGTGCATGCAGAAACTGGCCTTCCTCAGCATAGGCAGTGAATGGGATTTCTATGGAATCCTCCTCCCACTTATCCTTATTCTATTTATATTTTTCTCCTGTCTAATTGCTTTAGTGTTTCCAGACCTATATTAAAGAGAATGTTGACAGTGAACATACTTGTCTTGTTCCTGATTTTAGAGTGAAAATTTTTGTTTTGACCATTCAGTATGATGTCGGATAAGCTCTGATGTGGAGCATGGTTGGAAATACACTAATCAAAGTAGCTCAGTAGTTTTAGAATGATTCTATCTTCTTCTCAAAAGAGGTAATGAGTTATTACTATAAAACACATAGAACTTATAAATAACTTATAAATAACATTTTGTTGCTACAATATAGCTTAAGTACATTGAGATATGTGCTACTGGGATCTGATAGTTGGATTTAATATCAAAATATCTTACTTTTTCCACCCTATCACATATGCAGCTGACTAATGTTGAAAGTTAAAAGATAGTTGCTTTTTAAAATGTATCATTTTGGGTATTTTTGTCTTTCTTATTGACCTTGCAAAAAAAAGTGAATTTTAAATTTGTTTTTCTAGGAAGAGACACCACGTGTATTAAAAATCACTGTATTCTATGATCTTATAAATAAGGATAAATAAAATTTGCCAAATATGTCAGTGATGTTTTTCTTAGGACACTAAATTTTACTTCATAAGAAAATATTCTCAATTGTAAACTGAACTTTTAGAGGTAAACTTAAAAAGAAAGAGAAAAAAATGATGACTAGCATTTGGTGATAATTATGTACTAAAGGGCAATATGCTGAGTACTTTATATGGATATCGTAGAATTCTCAGATCAAAAAATTACTGATTTTGTGGTCTGATGTATAATCTCACCAAAAACTAAGCTTAGAGCGACAATTTTTCCATGGTAAAAGTGTTTAAATCAGAATTGAAGGAAATTAAATATATGCTAAACTCTTTTTGCATTTTTGGTCCTTTGAGCTAATTATAATTGTGATATTATGTGGAGATGTGTGTGTCCAATATGTGTGATATTGGAAATTTATATCTGAAAAGAAAGATAAAATTAAAACTGAAAGGAAGTTTAGAAGTCATTTAGTACAAACATCTTCTTTCACTGGTAAAGAACATAAGGCTCAAAGGGTACAATATAGCACTCAGATCACCTGGGTTCACCTTTTACAATCTATTGGAATCTGGGCCTTTTGATACCTCAGTTTTGTCATCTATGCCATGGAGATGGTAACAGAACTTACCTCAAAGGACACTCCAGGAGTTAGTGAGATCCTCTCTGTCTCTCTGTCTCTCTCTCTGTGTCTCTGTGTCTGTCTGTCTGTCCGTCTGTCTGTCTGTCTCTCTGTCTCTCTCTCTCTCTCTATATATATATATATATATATATATGTATATATACATATATGCACACACACACATATATATATATGCATTTTAGAACAAATAAATTTATTAAATATAAGATTGGGAAAGGATGAATTAATAAATGGATTTTTACATGTTTCCCATTATGTTCTAATACCAGAAAATTGAAATAAAGAACACAAAAGCATTTTTAGGATCACTCATAGAAAAATCAAATCAGATTTATCATTGTGGTGAGAACTATACTTTCTTTTGGTTTCATGGGGCTGATAGGCAGACAGGAGGGTTACTATATCAGAATGGACCACTTTAAAGTAACAGAAAACTGAGTTAACAATTTTGTGTCCAAACTAAATAGCTATTTTCTTGGTTAGTAAGAAATGCTGAATAAGCAGTTGTTGACATTGATTTCTCAGTTTATTTATATCAATGAAGCTATGTCTGAAATTTTACTAGCCTTTCTCTCTTGGTCTCTGGGTGGCTACTGCAGGTCTAGAAATCATGCAGTAGTTAAGGCAGGATGAAGGAGAAAGGGAATGGTGTGAGTCTTTCTGTTTCTTTTATCAGGAAAAGCAAAGGCTTTCCAAAAAAACTCTAGCACACTTATGTTAGATTCTCATTGCTTAGAACACAGGTTGTGTTTCCAATTAACTTCCTGTCTCAGAGCTGTAAATGCATTAGTTAACAGTATTAATAGATTTATTGTTATTATATGTAAACCTTTACATAAGAGCTGGGCTAACAATGAAAATAGGGAAGGAAACTGTTACATACCTTGTAACTATGATTTTGTGTTCTGTATTACAGGCACTTTGAGGTCATTATTTCATTCATACTTTAAAACACTCTAAGAAAATAGATAAATCTGTAATTTAGAAGAGTAAAGTCTCTTGCAATGTCTTGCTATATTATATTCTTTGAATCTAGATTTGAATGACTTAAAAGCCTGTGTTAGCAACTGAAACATGAAAAATAAAGAAAGCTATGTAATAGTAGATATCAGTTACCGGACATTTTCTGCAAAGTGTCAAGCATAAAAAAATGTAACATTTAAAAAATAAATTATAGGGAATAGGAAAGTGAACATTATTATAACCATTGCAGCAGGTTCTGATCTCCTGTAAGCCATGGAAGCACAAGGCCAAAAAGAGAAAAAAGACAGGAAAAAGGAAAAGACTTAGAGAAAAAGCTGGGCCCTGAGCCCAGCCAGTGCTGTTATAGGCAGTCGAGATAAAGGCACCCTGAGCTTGTCACTATTTATTGGATTCATGGCAACTATCAGACATGTCAGAGGATGGAAATAATCATAGGAAGATGAAGATCTTATGCTGGTGAAGATCTTAGGTTGATGGGGAGATGAGCAAATTACAACAGTAAATAGAATGAGTTCAGCTGATAAGGAATTTGTTCTTCCCAGAGTAAGAACTATCAGATAGTTCTTCTCAGTTTAGAAAGAGCTACATTATCCTCAGCAGATGTAATCTTGTCCTTGAGTATCACAACATCACAGAATTACTGAGGCCTCACACAACCCTAATCACAACTTAACTGTGAAATATTTTTCCCAAAAAATACATAGGATGGCTTCCAACAGTAAATTACTACATTTATCCCCACAGCTAGCCCTTGAGCCTTTCTAATTTTCATTTTATGAACAATAAGTGGAGTTTTAGGTACATTGACAAGATCGTTCTAGTTTTTTCAGATGAAATAATAAGGCCGGAGTTGGTATCTAGATTTAATTTAATTCCAATTTGTTCTTAAAAACTAAAACAGATTTTTCTTTGCTGATGTATATTTAGGAAAGTATGTGTAATTCTTTATTCTAACATATGATAATTTGGAAGTATACAGAATACAAAAATATACATGGATACTTGAATTTTTCCAGGTGTACCTTCTTGAAATGTCAGGAGAGTTCCAGGTAAATGGTCTGAAAAAAATGAAAAGGAAGTGTATGCAAAGTATGTGATCCAAGGGCTGTATCTTGCTTACTGCATGGCCATTAAAATTTTAAAGGTAGTTACATAGAGCAAGTTGCTTCAAAGCAGGTTGTTTTCTGTCTATAGTTTTGTATATCTTTTAAAGATTTTTTAAATATATAAGACAACAGGAAAGAAAGGATCACCTTGAAACCAGTGTTGCTACACAGAGAGATAGCTTCCACATTATCTTTAGTATATTAGAATATTAGGCAGATCTACAGACCTTTGAGGGACCACTTTTGATAACAGTGAGATAATTATGGTATTTACTAATATGGATGTTTAGAATGGTTAACTGTAAACGTGAAGAGATAAAAGTCAAGTTTTTTAAAAAAATAAGTTAACTTTGATTTAAAGATTCTCTGAAGGGCTAAGCCCTTCAAAACCAGTCACACAGTGTTTTAAAGTGCCTTTGGCATAATCCAATGACCAGAATAAAAACACTTACCTTCTGCATATCAAATGCACAGAAAAAAGAATATGAGCAATGGAAGAAAGAAGCCACAATAGAAAAAAAGTAAAACAGCGAGATTTTATTGCTAACACAACTTTGATAATTTTATAAAATAATGCTGTGCCTTAAGTATCCACCATGATCATGTGAAAAAGCTTACTTCTCAGGTGACAGAAGGTGTCTGTCAACCAACCTGTTAGTTTTCTTCTCTTTGTCAGTATTGGGGGTGAACCTGTACCCTCTAAAGTAAAAAATAACTTTATGAAACAATCTCAAAGAGGGGGTAATTAGGCATTTTTACATTCTAGTTCTTGTAGTTTAATAATCATAATTTTCTGTAGCTTGAAGCTATAAATACAATGTTGTAATCTATAATATTTTTGTGCTGTAATAGCAACATATACTTAATGATTCTTTGTGCTTTTCAGAATAATTCAAATACTTAGAAATTCATGTGAGATTCTAACATTTTTAATAAAGGCATAACCTCTTTGTTATAATCATCTTAACTACAAACATCTGACATCCAATGAGTATAATTAGATTTGCTCTGCTTCAGTGAAATACCACAAGTGTCTAACTTTATAATGATGAAATGGTTTATTTAGTTAATGGTCTGGAGTTCCAAGGCACAAGGTCCCTTGATCTGGCATTTGATGAGAGTGGTATGTAGCTATGACAGGAGAATGTATCAGAGTAAATGGCCACATCTTGAACTAGGGCCACATCTTGAACTAGGGCAGATGGATTTGGCCCCTTGAACTTGTTTGAGGACATAGCCCTAGTGGCTAACGTGCCTTCCATCGTGTTCCATTTCCTAAAAGTCTGGAGAACCAACTATTATATACATCCTGGGAACCAACTCTTCCACATGAAGACCTTTGGGAACATGTGATATCCAAATCGTAGCACTGAGTTATTATTGTTCAGTAATATTGCCTGTAAATATTTTATTAATTTAAGTCAATCTCACCAACTTCTAGAGTATGTGCTCTTATTAGTTTTCATTTCACACATGATAAATTGATTCACAGAGAAATAAATAACTTGCTCAGGATCTCATAGCTTCTTTGTAGAAAACTTATTTAGTCCATGGCTCCACAAACTGGCAATGCTGGAGACATTCATATTGTGCAGCAATTATAGGATTTAAAAATTCAGCTTAAAATTGTCACATAACATTTAATTACAGCAATTGCTTGGTGGGAAGGTGGGATTCATTATCTATATGGCTCCTCATCTCATAGAAATACTTTGCACATAGATGGCTCTCCAAAAAATATTTGATAAGTGAAAAAAATATATCAGTGTTAAAATACAGAGGCATTGCTAATGATAACATAACTTAGAAGAGTTTTATTATCATATTATCTTCAACTATACTCAAAGCATTGTCGTGTAGCTGTTTGCTCATACTCTGAATTCTGATTTCAGTTACAACTGTAAATGTATCATGGACAATATGTACGTGGATTATTCAGGTTCCATGTTGTTTCTTTTAAATGATTTTGTGTCATCTTTACTCTAGTCTTCTTGGCAGAGCAACTTGTTAAGGGGCATAAGATCGAGCTGATTGAACATAAACAAATCCTCATGTGGAAAGCAGAACAATTCTTCTTTTAATTTATTTTTTATTTTTTTAATCTTTATTGGTACATTACATATACACATCATGATTGTACTCCATAATGGGGATTTGTACCAGTATA
>PVIR01026136.1:10624-24309 GCA_004026965.1 Petromus typicus | reverse complement strand
AATATTTCTGCTGGCTCCACTATTTAGGTAAATCAAACCATGGCTTGAAGTTCTCCAAGAAACTCAGATGGGCGCCAGACCGAAAGTCCTCGTGAGGAACAGTCTTTTCCCTTTATTATAAGGAGCATCTGTTTTAGGCTTCCTACCGATGTGAGGTGACTTCTGTCCCTGTCACTTTTCAGTGCCATCAAATGCCCCTGGCTTCTATGATCACTTTCCTCGCAGTCCCCTGTCTTTTAAAGTAATATCTGTCCTAAGCCCTGGGAACATGGTGGCAGCAAAGCCAAACACTGCCTGTTCTCAGAGAGCTGGAATTCTAGAATTTTAGGGAAATTTGACAGATTATTTAAAAATATAAAAGTCTCACAGTTTGGGGAAAGGATTATTATTTTACCTGGTCAGGCAATTTGGAGAAAGTTGAAGAAAGTAAAGCTTGAGCTAAAATACGAATTCTAGGATTATTAAAAGAAATACACTGATAACATATAGAGCAAATAAACTGATGAGTTATACTATGTAGAATATAGGCCTATAAAGAGACATCTTCTTCCTTTTTTCATACGCTCAGGAGATGCACCAATAGATCCTTACGTGGCACATGCCTCCTTTTGGTGCTGGCTCTCAGGCCTCTTAGTTGAACGTTGCTAAGCGGAGAAGACAAAACCTCGAGGGACACAGAATTCCTCCCTCCCCCGCCCCCTCCCCCAGCATTGCTGCATCCGGGATCTTGAACACTCAGAGGAACCCCCAGTTTAACCAAAGCAACAAAACTTTCTGAAACTGCCTCCCTTATGTGCTTATTACATGGACAAAATCATTTCAGGTTCTAACTAGGTCTTCCATCGCTCATATATTTTAATACAATCATTTATTAATTAGTGTAATTAACAAGCATGCACTTGAGTTTCTATTTAGCCAACTCCATTAAATGAGTAGAACAAACTTGGCTTAAATTAGGAGTGGGTATATTCTGATTGACTTGGTAATTATCTCAGATTAAAAATATTTCACTAGATGTTACTCTCTTAAGTATTGAACTTGAAGATGTTAGAAGGCAGTTATAAAAATATTTTAGTTTGCTGTCAAATTACTCATGTGTTCATTCTTTAAATATTTATCAAGACTCCAGTATGAGTGGGCGATTTGCCAGGCATCGGGGACACATAGGGAACAAGATGGATGTGCTTCTGTCCTCGAGTTACAGGGCAGCGACACCAGGCAGGTGAATGAGCGTGTGCTGGGTTACACCTGTGGACGTGGGGTGCACAGGACAGTGCGCAGGCTGGAAAAGAGCCGTCTCCAGCTCTGAGGAGGGCCTGAGATGCTGCCTGGAAGGAATAAAAGCCACACAGGATCTTGAAGGGTGAGCAACCTTGATAAAAGAAGAAACTGAAAAATAAAAATGGAGTCCAGGGAAGAGGTTTCCAAAGTCCATTGACAAATCAATAAAAATAGATTCATAGGAGCCGGGGATTTAGCTCAGTGGTTCCAGCATCTGTCTTGCAAGGGCAAGGGCCCAGGTTCGAGTCCCAGTAACCGTTATACAACAAAGCTGGGCGTTGTGACTCACACCTGTAATCCCAGCACTTGGGAGGCAGAGGCAGGAGGAGTGCTGTGAGTTCAGGGCTGAGCTCATGGTCAGCCTGAACTACAAAGCAAGTCCCTGTTTCCAAAAAAACCCAAAAAATTCATAGGAGAGTTTTTAGAGAACTTGGTGATACATCTTTCCAGCAGTTTGCCCCAGTGTGCAAAGACGCTTCCCTCTGTGTCCTCATTTGAAAAGAAAGGGAGCGTCAGAAAGACTTGTGAATCTATTCACCATTCTGGGGACTGCTCTTAATTTTATTTTCTTTTTAATAGAGCAGATTGAGAGAGATCTCTTGCCAAACACCCAGGTAATTCGAGGAGCACATTATTGCTAGTCCAGAATCTGTGCCACACCTTTCTATCAGGAGGCAGGCTCCAAGAAGGGTAATTGACTCAGGAAAAAAAACTAGGTTTTCAAGATGATTTTGTTTGGTAATTTTGAATTCTGTTTTCTCATTGATAGTGCAGAAAGTTTTCAAAGATATGGTAATTATTGCAGAAAAATGGCTTCGGGCATTTGCAACTATTCAAACAGTAAAATTCCAGTAGAAAATGTCATATTCTACATGTTCAGTTATGCTATAGTTGAAAACTTGTCCCTGTACCATATACTACATAGTTCTTACAACGTAGAACCCTGTTGCATGAAGGAAGAGACATCTTGGTACCTTGACCACCGACAGCCACATCAATGGAGAACTATCATACAGGCCAGATTCCACTTGGTAAGGCTAAATCATTAGATTATGCCCATGCATGTTTTACTCTCATATTCTGTTGGGCCCATTTCAAGTTCTCAAACCAATCACACAGTCAAAACTCTAATAAATCCTATTTTCTTAACATTTTTGTATTGAGTGGTCCATTTATTCATCTGAAAAGCTCTTAGCACATCACAAAGGTAGTAAAAGTGATGATTAGCAAATGGAGAGCCCAGCTTGTGTGGTGAGCGTTTGTTATTCACAATTACTGACTAAGTCCGCCTGCAGGATTAGCAGTTCATCCGTCAATACTGGTGCAGAGGTAACAACAACATATAAAAAGGCTCCTGTGCTTCTAAGCTTAATGAATGGTCACCGTTCATAAAGTTTGTGCTGCATCTGAATCCAGCAGGATGGGTCCCCATGTGGCATATTTGGGATTTAGAAAGCATTCTAATTGGAGTAGACAGAACAGAAGTAGATGGCTAGGCCACTAACACCTGGAAAAATCCAGCTCCTTCAAAATAAGGGATGTAGAGTCATGTAGATGCGTGAGGAGGGCATTGTGGGTGGAAGTACTGGCAGCACCAGAGAACACTGAGGTACCAAGCATACTGTGCCTACCACAGCTCACATCACCCACTGCCCCAGGGGAGACAGTGTCTGGAAGCTTCTGGGTTTCAGAGGATGCGTGCACAGCTGGGAGACTGTCTCCGCTATCAAAAACGAATATTTGTGCATTTAATATGTACTGAGTGGCTACTGTGTACTGCGCTGTTCTAGGGTGTTTAAGACACACCTGTGAGTGAAAAAAGCCCTGTCCTTGTGCACTTTGCCTTCTCTCGGGAAGGACAGGGACATTCCACACTCTGCAGTCAGTAAGTGAATTGCATTGCACTGTCGGAGAACGGCACAGGCTTCGAGGATGACATTTGGGCAGAGATTTGAGGGCGGGTAGGAGTTTGCCGTCGGGATCTCTGGGATGTGCCTTCCAGGTGTTGGGCACAGTCAATGCCAAGCCCCGGTTGTAGCTGACTGGCATGTGGGTGGAGAGGATGCCAGCTACGCAGAGCAGGCTGACAGAGGGTGACAGGACAGGCACGTGACTGGCTGGAAGTGGAAGGAGTGTATGGGAGGGAGGCTTTGCTTAGAATGCTCAGAAGGACCCTGTGATTTTTCACTGAGAATCAACAGCAGAAGGGAGACTTCTGAGGGCCTCCGAGGCGCCTCGTGTGGATTTGCGCCCCTCATCTTTACCATGGCCCCTTGGGGTGGTAGTCAAGGAAACCGAGGCACAGAGAATCTACTGTTTGTTTGGTTAAGATCTCCCAGCTGCTAAGTGGCACAGCCAGGGTTCAGAGTCAGAGCCCCTTCTCTGGGCCCTGCAGGGAGTGAGATCCTGAGGGCTCCTAGGTGGGGTAAGGAGGATTGAACCCTGTGCTCGAGGGCTGGAGAAACCGTCTCTCCGCCCCAGGGTCACATGTCTGCTGCTCTGGGCAGATGAATAATTCTGTTCCTCTCCTAACGTACCCAGTAGCTGTCAAATCCTAAAGCACGTGTCCTTGCAAAGACTAACAAGATCATTGTGTTATTATCTGAATGTCAAAAAATAATAACTTGCCTACATTGAGCAATTCACGCACCAGAGCACTTAGACACACATTTTCTATTTTGAATCCCACAACAAATTGAGAGTTCAGCATCTTCCTCTTGGCCTGGCGTTCTGACCGAGCTATTGCAGCCCCAGCACCGGCTGTGGGTCCTTCCTCTGCCCCACCTGTGGCCATCACTGTGACCCAGTGCCCTTGACTCCCTGCTCCGCGCCTGCCCAGTGCAAGCACTCTGCCAGAGTAAACTGCCGCCTGGGCTAAGAGGTACGATGCAGGTGGCAGGATGAAGGGGGAGAGACATTGACAAGTGAATAAGGCTCGAGGGAAATGTGCAAGGAAGAAGTCCCAGGACTCTGATTCATTAAGAAGGGGGCTGGTGGGAGTGAGTCAAGCTGAGCTCCAGCTTTCTGGTTTAATAATAACAGCAAATGAAACTTAAGGAAAACCAGTACGTTCCCAGCCCTTTCCAACCCTGCAGCGTCCTCAAGCCGCTGATTGGTCCCTGTCCTGGGAGAGGGCAACTGGGGAGAGGGCGTGTGGCCGGGGAACAGCTGGACCTTCTGGTCACTTCCTGCTCTCCGGAAGAGAGACCATGGGGGTCTTCCTTGCTGGGTCCCCCACTTCTGAAGTGCTGTTTGCCTCCCCGCACCCAGCCCTCCTTTGAGTCAAGAAATTAGCAGAAGCTGGGGCGGGGGTAGAGGATTTTAAGAGCTAGCTTGGATCCAGTCTGTCCCAATTTCTGTCTCCCACCTCATTAAACCTCAGAGACATCATGTAGCCACACTCACAGTTTGCTTTTAATTGGGGACTGTTTGTGCAGATTCGCCCTGGCAATGGAGAATTTTCACTTACTGCCTCGGGTCCAGGCCTCCAGAGTATGGGTTGTGCTCTTGAAAACCACAAAGAGAGACCCAGAAATAGCCAGCAGACTAAAAAAAAAGCTTTGAATTCAGCTATATAAAACAATAATAAAATTTCAGACTTAAAAAAGTGAGAACACAGTGTCTGCTAGACGCTAATTTGCATAAGTGTCTCAAAGGGGTCACCAGCCCCAAAGGAGTTATTCCACCTCTATCCCTTCCACCCTGTATCGCCAACCCCAGACCAGAGCTAGAAACAGTACTTCTCAAGATTCAAAAAGTACAAAGTCCAAGGATACAAAAAACTAGAAAAAAGGAAAAAGAACAGGCCTCCCCTCACAGCAAGAGGCTGGCATAGCTGTTCTCGCAAGGGGACAAGGACAGTCCTGACTGACAGATCTCAGCAGCACCGTTGATTCCATCTGCTGCTCAAGGTCCGAGCTGCCCAGCCGACAGCTGGGAAGCCTTTGGAGAAAGGACTAAATTAGGGACATCACCAATGGGCCGGGGATTTAGCTCAGCAGCACTGCAGCTGTCTGGCAAGTGCCAAGTCCTGAGTTCATCCCCATTACCACCAAGAAGCTGACCTGAGGCTGACAGAGGGGGTCAGGGCTGGGGGGTTGACTTGAACGGCAGGCAGGGCAGCAAGTTTGGGGCCTGTGCCGTGAGCAGGGGCCCTTCCCCGTCTTTGGAAACACGGGCCGCCAGGAAAGATCTTGTGTTCACACGTTCAGGAGGGACACAGCCCTTGCAGTGGCAGGCGTCCATCCAGACCCCTCTGTGTGTGCCCAGGGACCGGACATAGCAGAGGCTGGGTGGCCTTTCCTCTGGGCTCAGCTGGGCAGCTTTGTCTACCGTTGATGGTCCTCCTTGATTGTTCACTCGGAACCCCTGCGGAGCACGGCTCACCCCGACCTCTAAACTGTCACCGGGAGGCCCCATTCATCGCCTTCACAGGCGCTGGTCCCCATTAGGAACAGTAATGACAAGCAGCTTAGGAACTCGGGATGCAAAGGCTCGTGCCTGCCGGGGAGGCAGGGGTTGGCGCCACGCCTCATCTCCAGGCCTGTAGATTTCTCTTTAGGAAGTATTCTAGGAAGCTAGGGGAGGAAATACTCAACAGACGAGTTAGCTGTGCTTCCAGGGTTATTTATCTCAGGAGGATCCCACTGCTCAATCTGTTCGGTCCCCCGGGCCTGCGCGTCCTAACATTTGTGGGGCACTTTACAGTTGGCAAAGCCCTTGACCACATCTCGCTGCAGTCGGAGCTCGCTGGAGAGCCCGGAAGAGGAGGAGCCACGCACGCTGCATGGCCTTCCAGGCAACCTGCGTCTCCGATCCTCACCTGTCCTCCCTCTTCCTGCCTGTCTTCTACCAAAGCAAGTCATAGAAACCAGAATTCCTAGACAGACAAAGTGGTACATACCTGTAAACCTAGCTACTCAGAAACATGAGGGAGGAGATCACAAATCCAGCCTGGGCAACCTAATAAGACCCTGTCTCTGGGCCGGGGAGTTAGCTCAGTGGTTCCGGAGCCTGTCTTGCAAGCGCAAGGACCTGGGTTCGATCCTCAGAAACCACATACAATACTGGGCATGGAGACTCACGCCTAGCAGCAACCAGCACCACATACCACAGTGCTGGGTGTGGTGGCTCCCGCCTGTAATCCCAGCACTCGGGAGGCAGAGGCAGGAGGATTGCTGTGATGTGAGTTTGAGGCTGAGCTCAGGGCCAGCCTGAACTTCAATGGGAGACCCTGTCTCAAAAAACCTAAAAAAAAAAAAAAAGGCCCTGTCTCTAAACAGAAAGTAAAAATGACTGAAAACAGGGCAAAGAGCTTGCCTGAAGCCCTGAGTTTGATCCTGTATACCAAGAGAATTAAAAAAAAAAAAAAAAACACAGAATTTCTCTTTTCCAGACAGGTCCTAGAAACTCAACACATCCTGTAACTTCCCGGGCTTCCTTCGGAAAAGCTGGCCACACTAGGAAGCTCCGACTTGCCTTGTGTGACTACAAGGCAAGTCCATCCTAAGACTCATTTCCAAAGGGCCTGTCCCCTACCAAAAGGAAGCCAAAAGGAATCTGAACTCACTCGTCTTGGTGCCCCCACCACAGCCCATGATTATTGGACCAGATCTTTGCTGTCCAATTCCAAACCTGTCCATTCACCAAACCTGAGCATGAACATGGATCATTTTCCCTGGGTTTGGGGGGTTATTGTGTCTGAAGGCTTGATAAGACCTTGATTAAATAAATCTCTTGTGTTTTTCTGTTGTGATAAGAGTGTCTTCTGTGACACTTGAAAGGGTCCCATTTTTCCATCCTACAAGGGCCAGGGTCTTTTCTGTGAGGGTCCTGGGGTCGCCATCCCCAAAGTAGATACCTATCATACTGATTTACTTCCTTGGCCTGGTTGCCTCCTACTTGTGTGTAAACACCATGTATAGATACGGGTCCTTGAAGAGGCCTTTAGTGGGACTCCTTAGGTCACTGGCTACATTCCTGACAAGGGACTCTGAGACCTTGGCCTGCGCCTCTTCCTCTGTCTCCTGCTTGCAGGCTCACAAGTTTCGCCGGCCTACCATGATGTACTGTCCTTGCCAGAAAAGCAATTCAGACCACTCAATCTTAGCTGCAACCTCTAGAATTCAAAACGAAATAACTCACTTTAGAAGTTAATTGACTCACAGCAATAGTGTTAATAGAGTCACAGTGATGACAAGCAGACTGATATACCTCCCTATGTGTCCCCTCATATCATGACACTAAAGGTTCACATTTCAACTACGTGGCTTTTGGGGGGAGGGTGACCCTCCGTCCAAACCAAGAAGTATCAGCTGCAACCTTCAAGAAAGGGTGTGGATCCCAGTCAGCCGCCAGAACTCAGCTCAAAGACCCTGCCCTGAAAACTGTCTTCTATGGTCTTCATCTTGCACATTAGCTTTGTTTAAGACATTAACATGTTTCATCATCTCTAATATATGGAAATTAGTGTTTTCATGTGGCTCATTAATCGCTGGAGAACAGTATTACACAGAACCAGAGCACCTCACAGTCTTAAGAGAAGCGGAAGGGGAAGGGGGGCTGGCACCGATTTTGTCTAGACACCTAAATGGCGTTCATTAAGAGGGTGAATTTCAATGACGAATCGCATCCGTGTGCAGATACTTTTCCACTATTTAACATTAGAATATAGCCGTATTCGCCAGCTTCTGAGCCCCAAATCATTACCACCCGGAAGGATAAATACAGATGCCTGAATATTAATAGAGTAAATTAATTAAAATTTCAAATCGTAAAGACATTTAAAATAATGCCAGGGCTGGGACAGCATTGAGAGTGAGCATGTATCTTTGTGGTTTCTCTCTTGGTCCTGATAGCTGGCCCCAGCACAGCCCTCTGGAGGCAAGCCCGTTTCTCTCCTCTGTACAGAGAGTTAATCTGTCCCTTTGGCCACACAGCAGCGCCAAGGTGATGAGAACAGTGTCTTCCTGAAGATCCTTTGGGATGGTGGCAGGGGACCTCTAACGGGAACCCTAGTGTGACTAAAAGCAGAGAGTTGTTCACTGCAAGCTTTGCTTCTGCCGAAGAAATGGCCTATCCAAAGGGGACGAAGATGAATTGCTCCAAGGGAGGGAAACTGAGGCCACGACCGCGGTCCCTGTGTTAGCTTCCTAGGCTACAGTAACAAACGACGGTGAGCTGGGCGGCTCTGAATGCCAGAAATTGACTGTCTCAAAGTTCTGGGAGTCTGAGTTCCAGATGTGGACAGGGTGGTGTGCCCCGCCACCCCGAGAATCTGTTCCTGCCTCTCCCTGCCTGTAGGGGGCGCTGGCCACCTTCGATGTTCCCGGGCGCCACAGCCCAGTCCCAGTCCAATCTCCAGAGTTTCCCGCTGCATAAATGACCATCAGTCTTACTGACTAAATGACTTTTCTACCTCTCTAAAGGCCTTAATCCCAACCAGGGTCATACCCCGAGGCAGCCAGGGCGCCAGCATATCTTCTTAGGGGTACAATAGTACCCTCTAATCCACAAGGGATGGATTAGATGCCAAGGTCCCCAGTGAATGTCCAAAATCACAGATAGTATTGAATACTATATATGCACATGTACTGTTTGTTCCTATGAACACTTTTTTTTTTTTTTTGTAGCAGGATCCAACTCAAGATCTTGCACTTGCCAGGCAGGCACAGCGCCACTGAGCTAAATCCCCAGCCCCTTATAAACACATTTGGATGTTAAAGTCTCATGAGTTAGCACAGAGAAGGACACATAATAAGTAATAGAACAACTGTAACAAGACAGATTCATATTCTGACCAGAGGCTGACCACAGGTACCTGCTGGTTCAAACCCTAAACCATGGATACTCCCATTTTCCCACCAGCAGCGCCTCCTCTACCCCCGTGTGGATACTCATTCCAACAGAAGCAGGCCTTCCCTGCCCCCACCAGCTTTGTCCAGACCGGAGCCTGAGGGAGCTTGGCGGGACCCAGGGACCGCCCTTCTGCCTCCATCTCACGGGGCCAGGCTGGGCTTGGGAGGAGGCAGGTGGGACGCGCACGCTTCCGGGATTGATAGGGCGGGTTTGGCCCAGCCCCACCCCTCTGCGACTGTAATCACGCCACAAAGGCCTTGCGCAGAGTAGATGCTCGGTAAACGTTAGTTCCCTTCTTCCGTCCCTGAGTCTCCCGCATGGTCCTGGGGTAGGTTGACCCGACCCCATTATCACAGCGATTCTGTAGCGCGTCTGTGCGACGTAAGCTGTAGCTGCAGTGCGATTAACTGACAAGGGAAAGCACGTTTTCACGGCCTGGACTTTCAATCCACCAAAAGGTACCTGGCCAGCTGGCCTCTGGAAAGGGCACGGGGCTACACGCCAGGTCTGGAGCTGGTTCTCACAATGTCTCCCCCAGTCCCGCGTCGGGCCTCTGTATCTGTGGTACAGAAATCAACTGCCTTGTTCCTGGGGGCCTGCGCCCCAGTCCCAGCAGAGGATAGCTGTGCCATGGCGGGCGCGCTTCAGCGCCCCACTGAAAACCTTGCTTTGCCAGTAAGTGGAGGGAGGGACGTGTTACCCAGCCTAAGCCAAGATCCTTCCTCCGCGGTGTCTTGGCAGTGTTTATTCCCTCACTCATCATGCTAGAGGATAAAAGACGCAGGGGAGCCCCACAGTGAGCGTTAAGGCAGGGTCAGCAGAACCGACCCCGGAGCATCCCAGAAACTGCTCACATGTGTTACAGAAACAGCGACGCTAGGGAGGGGACCCTGGGGTCCGAGGGCGAGGCGTAGGACACCAGGAACTCACGTCTAAGAACAAGCAGGGATAGGAGTGGAGCAGACAGCGTGCCAGAAGCCTGGCAGAGACTGTTGGCATCCACTCAGATGCTGACAGGGTGTCCACTGGGCCACCCTCGGAGACCGGAAGGAACCCAATGCAAAGGTGTCTCCTCAGTCGCACCTCTTTGACTTCTGATGTCTTAGGCAAGAGGCCGAGTGGGCCGCGGGCAGGGCCAGTGCCCAGTGAGACTAATTAGAAAGTGTCTTGAGTCCCAGGTGGAGGGAGGCACAGCTCCTCCCGCCAGTGACAAGCAAGGGGTGCTGGGCACCGCCTAGGGCGAGGGTGAGGACCCGTTGAGGAGTCCATGCTGGCCAGAGATGGCGCCCTCTGGAGGTCATGAAGGGAAGCGCATCCAGAGCCCTCCTGAGCAGCCCCTGATACCCCAGAGGCATTCAGGCCCTAAAACTGACAATAAATCCAAGAATCTAGACAAACAAGGATCGAAGAGAAAAGTAGGGTTTCCTGAGTTCCCAGTGCATGGTGGAAGGAGCCAGAAGCAGGGATAGCTCACCAAGCTAGGAGTCTTCGACCCCTTGGTCCAGTTCCTGGATGCCAGGCCGGAGCCCAGTCGCAGCCCTCAAAAGTAGCGACAAAGGACAGCCCAGCTCCTGGGCACTTGGCCAAAACTCCACCACCCCGTCCCCACGCTCCTCATGCATTCTTCAAAGCCGCTGCTCTCCGGCTTTCTCCGTCTGTACCGAGAACCTTGGTACCTAGTGTCTTCAAGAGGAAGATGGCAGCGTGAGGCCTCCCACGCTGGGCCTAGCCGGGGCCATCACAGCGGCACCTGGGCAGAGAAATGTGGGGACCAGGAGAGCCCAGAGAAGGGGTGCAGGTGCCGAGCCAGGGCTGCCAGGGAGATGGGGCATGGAGGACGGAAGTGAAGTTCAATCTCACCACAGACTAGTTAGGGAAGACTGTTACACCATAGCTCCCATGAGAAGCTGTGCAGAGAGAAAGGCGCTGTGTGCGTCTGTGTGTGTGTGTGTGTGTGTGTGTGTGTGTGTGTGTGTGTGTGTGTGCGTGTGTGTGACAGAGATGTGAGGAGAATGATGGGAAAGATTAGCAGCAGTCCTCAGAAAGCAGAAGGAAAAATTAAGCCGAGCGAAGTGAGAGAGAAGGCAGCTCAGAGGCAGAAACAGACAAGACAGAGCCAGCTCAATGGGCTTCACCCCCAAATGCTTCCCCAGGAGCCCCCGCAGAGCCTCAAGGTCCCAGGGAATGGTTCAAAACCACAGCGCGTGCGCATCAGGACTTAGAGAGCCAGCGCCTTCCATCTGCGTCTGCATCATAATGTTTTGTTATCAGGTCCAAGTCTATTAAAATTCTGCTGCTTCTGTGGCTTTGGGATTGGATAATGATAGAGACTTCGGCAGAGGGAGGCAAAACCTCGGATGACAGTCAGTACAACAGAAGTCATAGGGCAGTGTGGCCACAGAGGGAAGGTCTGCTCCGTGTCCTCTGTATGGGGAGAGAAGACTTTGGGTTGAAGCCACAGCTAACTCTTGGGGTGGTGAGAAAGATGGGGGGAACTATTAATATCAGTAGCAATGGCGATCATAATACTTTGTATTTCGCGCTTGTGTTTTGCACATGTAATTTACGTCTGCAGAGGGCTTGATGTCTTTCAAAGCACATCCGACCCAGTTCCCTCTCCATCATGGTAGCCTGCTGGAACAGTCCCTCACAAACAGGGGTGCTGCTACCAAATACACCTGGTCCCCTCTCCTGGGCACAGGCAAAGCCGCACTTCCCACCCCAAACCATTTAAAACACGTAGATGAAGGCTCCTCACTATAAGTCTCATGTCCCTGTGGTGGCCTGAGAACAGAGTCCCTCGTTAACCAGTGATGAGTGAGCATGCCTAGATTTGACACGACACCAAAGTCCAGCCATCTGCACTGACACAGAAGTCCTTTCCATTTTCAAAACGAATAAATAAAGACTCAGAAGTCCCCGAGACCCCTTAGATATAGACTTGGTGTGGAATCTAAATTTTGGCTCTCTGGATGAGAGACAGGCGCCATATTGAATCAGAAGGCAGCTATGGGAACCACTATACCACCAACGCGCCATATTGAATTGGGAAGAACATAACCACTAGGCAAAGCGAGTCCTGAATCGATCTAGGATTAACCTAGTACAGATGATGACTTTGACAAGCTGCTGGGAGAACAGAGGGTCTCAGTCAGTTTTCTTGTTTCTGTGATGAAGTACCCAACAGGAAGGAAGCAGAGGTGGAAGTGCCTCACAGTCTAGTCAGCGACTCCAAGGCAGGGCGGCAGAGCACAGCGGAGAAACGCACAGAAGGTGAAGGGAGGCGGAGGGGGAGGGGCAGGGGCAGGCACAGGCCACGCCCCAGTGACCCGCCCTCAGGCTCCACCTCCTCACCTCACATGGGGCTGTGGACACATCAGTGAGCAGTATCCCCCACCCTGTGATCCAGACAGCTCCTCCAGCCCTCCCCATGAACCTGTAAGCTCCAGGAGGTAATTTGCATATAAACAGGGTCCCAGCCCTCAGGGCTGCTGGGAGCTCTTCCATCGGGTGACACGCAGGGCCTTGGTTCTAGCACTCTGTCAACTCCACTGGCTGTTTCCAAAGATTTCCACACAGATCAGGAGTTGAAGGTGACTCGGGCTCCCCAAGCTGCCTCGAAGAATGGCTTGTCCCCCACCTTGAGCTGAGTAGCCCCGGATCCCCAGCTGGGCTTAGAATCTGACAGTATCTCTCTCCTTTGTGTCCAGCCAGGACATTTTTCATTTGAAAACGTATTGTTGTGCAGGACAATAGCATCAAGCAGAGTTTAGCTGGCTCCTGAGACTAGCAGGAGACAATGAAAAGCCTTCCGAGGGTGACAGCGGCACCTTGGAGAGGCTGCTCCTCGGCTCTGCACCGCCGCTGGGCCGGGTGTCACGGCAGAGACCTGGTAATTAATTTTTAAATTTCCTATTATCATGCATTTAGGTTGGTGGGCTGAACCTGCGGTGGTTTTGACCTTTCCAAATGTTACAGGAAACATCAGTTTGTCTCCAGCGAGGATGCTGCTCCTGGGACTATAAAAACCCATCTGGTAGCTCTTAAATTTCTCTCTCTCTCTCTCTCTCTCTCTCTCTCTCTATGTCTGTCACATTTTATGTTAGAGGGAAAATATAGCATAATATTGACCATCTTGACCCTTGACGTACACTTCGGTAACATAAAGGATCTTCACAATATCACACCATCATCACCACCGCCTTTTCTAGAACTTTCCCTTCAGCTCACACTGAAACAGCACCCACTAAACACTAGCCCTCTTCCCCCTGTGACCCGTCTCTGTCTTCTCTCTGTCTCTGTGATTCCGGCTCCACGAGGACCTCCGATGATGGAGTGACGTGGTATTTGTCTTTTTTTTTTTTTTTTTTTTTTTTAGGTTTTTTGAGACAGGGTCTCGCTTTGTGGTTCAGGCTGGCCCTGAGCTCAGCCTCAAACTCACATCACAATCCTCCTGCCTCTGCCTCCCGAGTGCTGGGATTACAGGCGTGAGCCACCACGCCCGGCACTGTGGTATGTGGTACTGGTTGCTGCTGGGTGTGGGTCTC
>PVIR01026136.1:0-10524 GCA_004026965.1 Petromus typicus | reverse complement strand
ATCCTAGATCTTTATCCACCTCAGCACCCATCTCCTAGAAGCTCAGACTTTCCTCAAAAGAAGACTTAAAAAAGACCGACTCTTGAATCCTGGTTTCTGAGGGCACATTCTGCCCCTGGACAACTGTCTCCTCTCTTGGGAGACTGGCTATTGCCACCACCTTCTCAATGGTAATTTCATCCATTTATGGAGGACTGAGTCGCACAGGTTCTGTGCCCACTTGCTGCAAGGGTCAGTAGGCAGTGGACAGGGACAAATCTGGTGCTGTTTTTTGGGGGGTGACAGCTTCCACTGTTGAGGGATCAGGGACAGACTCAGATGTGACCAACATCCCAGACATTGTGGCTTCTGGATATGGCATGATGCCAACAAGGTCTGGTGGCAGAAGGTCACCTGTGTGCCAGAAATCCAAAGGTCAGGAGCTGGAAGTTGTCCATCCTGGGACAACTCTGGGAATCCTGGTTTGCTGGCTGTCCTCTTGCCTCTGTGTAGCTAGACCTAAGAAAACTTGGTATTTACTGAGCGGGAGCCTCGGGTACCCTGAACCGAGCACTGTGCCCTTTTCTCTACTTTCTACATCTGTAAGGCGAGAGGCAACAGTGGTCATGGCCAGTGACCTTCAGAAGGGTCACTGGGGTGACAGGCAAAGCGGTTGAGCCCCTGGCCAGTCACACCCGGTCATGCTGCGCGATGTCCTGGTCACCATACCTGTGTGGTTCTGGTCCCCTTCCCCACACCTGTGCAATTAATTATTCCCACGGCAGTGCACTGTCCCATACTCCTGGGCCTGGTGTGATCACCGTGTCCTGACCCTGCCGGAACTGCTCCTTCCCGCCCCAGGCTGTCTCCTGCCCCTGCCAGCCCTGCCCCAGGCTTTTCCTGTGCTCCTGTCCACCTGCTGATCACCCCCTCCCCGGCCTGCCAGTCTGTGGGACCGACCCTTATCTCCCTCAGCATCAGGCTGGGCCTCTCCATCCAAGATCAGCCTACCTCTGCTTTGGGGGACATTCTTCCAAGAGTCAGCACCTTATTAGTAGGCAGCCTGCTCCTCTGGCCAGAAAGCTGCTAGATACATTCTGTTTGTTGTGGTTGTTATCTTTCCTTAATACCTGCTTTTAAAACTGAGACAGAAATTACAAGGATCAAAGAAAAAAGGGTTTATGATATCAGTTTCTTCTTTCTTTCCCTTCAACAGCCCAGCCATTGACTATAGGTTTGGGTTTTATCTAACTATAGGTTTGGGTTTTATCCCAGCCCAGCCGTTGTCTGTCACTTCTGTGCACATCAAGCCCCTCCGCCCTACTCCGTCTTCTTCTTTCTCCACGCAGGACTCTGCGGGGCTTTTCCCTCCACGGCACTCCCACTGGGAACGCTCCCTGTCTGTCAGGTTTCAGAGCCTGCCCCTGAGGTGGGACCTCAGGATGCACCCACACCAGAGTAAAACATTTGTGTATTTGTGCGAGTGATTCCTGGAAGGCATCCGTGCACATGGAAGCATTGGGTTGAGGGCACAAGGAAAGCCTCAGTGGAGGCCACCTACCTACCTACCGGCTCGCCCCGCAGCCCCCTGTATGTCCGCCTCCCCCTCCTGCTCCAGTCTGGAGCTCCAAGAGCCCTCACACCAAGCCCACTCCCGCTGGGACCGTCATCCACTCACTCCATTCATAATCTCCCCCCACCAGGCCTCATGCTGCCTGCGGGGATTCACACAAGGCCTCGCTCAGCCGTCAGAAGCTTCACCTTGACTGGATTCTCCTCTCCTGTGAAAGCTGCAGGGATCCTATGCCGGGCCTCTCCCCTCTCCAGCTCCCACAGCTGATGTGGAGTAGCACACACATCCCTGTGCAATTTCTTACAGCCAGCGACACACATTTCCTCCCTTAGTCCGGAGACCACCCTTTGTCCAGCACCGACAGGACCAAAGTTCCACAGATTCCTGTCCTGAGAAGACACTGAGATGTCACCCGGCGACCGTGCTGGGCTTGAGAGAGGCGGAGGCAGAGCTCAGAGACAACCTAAGGCCACTTGAGACAGGAAGGGGACAGCAGGCATGCCGCTGTCAGTGAGGCCAGTCCGAATTCAGCAGGGAGAAGAGCCCCAGGAGAGGCATCCGGCCCGGGAGAACCCCAACCTTCTCACTAACAAATGAGGGGACCGGGCTGAATGGTGCAGGTGGCCGAGCACAGCAGGCCTCGACTCTGTGGAGCCTCCCACGGCTGTGAGCACTGGGTCCCTGGCTGGGCCTGGAGGCCATGGCAGTAAGGCAGACGCTCCGTGGACCAGCCTGGCCCCACCTCACTCCTTGCCCCTTCTGTCTGTCAATGTGAGGAGCAGGGACACCTTCGGGGCACAGGTGGCCCTCGTCTTCATCTTGACAAGGGCCATCTGGATCCCTGTCATCTCCTCACAGACTCCTAGAACCAGGGTTCACTTGCCCGAGCATTTGGGAGGATCCACGCCTGGCACTGGAGGATCCTCCCCAACTCCTACTGAGAACATCAGATAAAACCCAAATGAAGTGACTTCCCCCTGGGGGAGCTGGGGACAGGACACCGCGCGACATGGCCCCTGCCGCGGACAGGATGTACCGAGACAGCAGTGCCCAGTGGTGGGTGGAGGAAGCATCCGGTGGGCAGCGTGGCCCAGCGTGGCTCCCTGGTGCACCTGGGGCAGGGCGGCTGGTTTCCGGGCAGGGAGACAGTAGCGCAGTCCCAGGAGCAGAGAACACAGTGGCCTGAGAGCCCCCAACTCGGCCACCTGTTAGGAATGGCTGGTGCCCACCTGGCAGCCTGGGGGTCTCCAGTCTCACCGCCCAGGGGGGCTTTACCAGGTAGTCCATTTCTAGCCAACAGTGGGGACCTGGAATGGATAGGGTCTTGAGAGCTGGGATTTGGGCAGAGCTGACATTCTGGGGAAATCAGACACCAGGGACAGATGGGGTCACAACAGGCATTACAATGTGTGTGTGTGTGTGTGTGTGTGTGTGTGTGTGTGCGTGCGTGCGTGCTGGGGGTGCCGTGCAGGGAGGGCTTCCTGGAGCAGGAAACACTACCTGTGCATCCTATAAGACTAACAGGTGCCGTCTGGCAAGGCTGAGAGGGCCAGGGTGTGTAGACCCCCAGGCCAGTGGCAGGGGGCAGCAGTGGATGCCTGGGGCACAGTATCTAGCCCAGCCTCATGAGAGAAGCCTGGGACAGTGGGCACAAGATATGTTAGCAGAGGGAGGTGTTCAGAAGGCTCGGGTAGGAGACAGGCGGTGTCGGGCTCATTGCACCAACCTAGACCCAGTGGCATGGCGACCATGAAGACAGCGGGAAACAACAGGACAGACAGTGAACCCCCCAGGGCAGCTAAGTCGTCAGTGCAGAAGCTCAGCTCCTGCTGGCTCGGGACCTGAGCACAGATGCCATAGGCCAGAGCTGCCCCGTACCACAGCCGGGGTGGCATAGCCTGTGGATGACACTGAGACTTTGGTGAAAGTCAAGGGCAAGAGGGCTGAGAGGGGGAGGCAGATCGGAGAGCTATTAGCCTCGGGCCCCAGGGACTGAGAGGCCCCACAGGTATGAAACCTGGTCACTAATTTAAGAGCTCCTAGAATGAGAGCCCCTAATGACCACCCCAGGCTGTCCCCAGAGGCTGCTTCAGGAAGGCAGGGTGCCACTTGTCAGCTCCAGGTAACAGAAAGGCCATTAACATATTACAGCCTCGGCCCTAAGAATCTGCTTTTATGTTCCAAAGACAGGATGAATGGCCTGATCATTTTTATGTAGCTGGTGTCACCACGGAAGCTGCGCCCTTGAAGGATCTGAGCAGCTTTTGTCTTGTTTATTAGGTGCCTCAAGATCTTTCCCCAGGAAGGAGACACGGGGCTGAGAAGTGGCCATGCCCACCTCAGAGCTGGATTACACTCTGATCTTGTTTAACACAGCCCAGCTCTGCAGGACCCACGTGGAGACGATCGATAAGGCCAATTAAAACTGTAGGGGAGGCTGTGTGGGGGAGGGGGCCTTGCAGAGATGGAGTCCACCCCAGTGTGAAGCCCAGGTCCCTGGGGAAGCAGACATCCCAGGTTTGGTTGGTCAGTGGCTCAGCTGGGCAGTGGGTCCCTCCCACCACATGGAAAAGCAGCTGCTTCAAGGGCTGAGGGACAAGCGGCTGCCACACCGACCATCCTTGGGATTGGTCTACAGGCAGGATGATGATGACCAGCCAGAGGCCCCCAGGCACAAAGTCACCAAGCTGCCCACTGCTGCAGCCGCAGGAGCAGACTGGGGCACGCCAGCCAGCACCCCTCCCACTCTCCTGGGCAGGGCAGGTGGCACTGCGGGTAAAGCTGCCCACGCTGAGCACATCCTCTCTGACTCTAGGCTGTGTTCTTGAGGACCTCTGTGAAGGTCAGGACGGAGCTGCAGCGCGCCTCTGAGTCCCCGGCTACTTAATCAGGACTCAATCCATTTTCTTCATTATGGACCAGGTTCCTAGTCCATCTTTCAAACTAATGAGAAATCGTGTTTGGGCGTGTTGGGCTGCTTTCCCCTCCCGGGGCTTTTCATTACTCTTCCCCAAAGCCTTCCCAGAATACGAATCTATGTGAGGCCCAGGTGAGCTCAACTCTGCAGTCGAACACTTCAACCTCAGAAGTCTGGGGAGCCAGAGGCTGCCCTGGGAACCCAGGCTGAGGCCAGGGACTCCCCCAGGGGGCTCTTCCTGGGCCACACACTTTATGTGCCACTGTTCGTATCTGTCGATTCCAGGGAAATAAAAACCCCACACATAGGGCCGGGGAGTTAGCTCAGTGGTTCCGGCGCCTGTCTTGCAAGCGCAAGGGCCCGGGTTCGATTCCCCGGTAACCACATAACAATACTGGGTGTGGAGACTCACACCCAGCAGCAACCAGTACCACATACCACAGTGCCGGGCGTGGTGGCTCACGCCTGTAATCCCAGCACTCGGGAGGCAGGAGGATTGTGATGTGAGTTTGAGGCTGAGCTTGGGGCCAGCCTGAACCACAAAAGCGAGACCCTGTCTCAAAAAACCTAAAAAAAAAAAAAAAAAAACCCACACATAGGTAGTTGATGATCACAGTGCTGTTCTCTGCCAGCCAAAACAGTGCCAGTAATACAGTGATACAGCAAGGCTGGGTGCGAAGTGGGGTGCTGAGGGGTTGGGAGGGTGGGCACAGGGACAAGGCCACCTACACGACCAAGGAGACCGAGCTCACTCTGCCAGGGCATGAGGCTCATTTTGCACATGCGAGACACTGTCCCTGGTTTTAGCTCGGTGGCCTCAGCAGGACGCAGGGAAACAACACAAGCTGGTCCTCGGAAGGCGGGGATAAGGCAGAGGGCCACAGCCCAGAGAAAAGGCCGGACCGAGGGTGCTGTGACCTTTGCATCCTGGACCCCTGTCAAAGAGTGGGGTCCTGACTCCACGTCTGGGGAGAGGCTGGGGTCACTGAGGCAATTTCTCCAGGGCCCCTTCAGTAACTCAGCCAGATGCTGCCTCTCCAGGCTGGCATGGCTCCACGGCATCTGCACCCACACCCGCAGCCTAGTCGCTCTTCCCAGGGAGGTTCCCTGACCCATGCCAGGTTTGGGGAGCAGCAGAAAGAAGTAAGCCAATGAGCCCCAGAGTCAACCGAACTGCCTGGTTCAAACCCACATAGCAACCACACGGCCTGGGAAAACTCCTCATACCCTCGTCACCTTTCCGCCGCCCAGGGAAGACCACCTCTGCCACCTAAGTAGGCACTGCCAAGCCATGCTGTGCAGCAGCCTCCCAGGCTGGGCACTGAGTCAGAGCCTGAGTCACAGGTGGCTTCCTGCAAGCGGGAGTCTGCCTTGGCACATACCACATTACTCAGCACGCAGACCGGGCCCTCGGGGGGCAGCACCCGCGGCCCCATCATTACTTGGGGAAAGTTCAGACTTCCCACTCGCGGCTCTGTGAAGGTTCCAAGAGGCAGCACACGCCCCCGGGCCTGCCTGTGACTCTTCGGCTCTGGGACGCGTCCAGGCTTCTCACCAGCTGCTTCTGTGGACGTGGCGAAGTGGCTAGGTGCCCTTCCTGGTCTTCCAGTACTTTCCTATCAGGGACTCGCCAGGTAGCAAACAGCTTCTGTCACAATCTGCTTCAAGGGTCCTCAACAGAAATGGGATTCGCTTCAAGGATGCTATACAGAGAGCGGGGATCTGGAAAGAGCTTGCCTGGCATCTGTATCGCTGCCCTACCCGAAGCCTGTGGCCCCAGGGGGGCCCTGTCCAGGGGGTGCTGGGTCTTCCGGGTCCCTCCCACAGACTCCAGGACAGTCACTGAGAAGATCTGGGTGCCCAAGCCATGTGGCCAGTTTTCCTCTGACAGCTGTCACTCTCTGGAATCCCCACCTCCTCTGAGCTGCAGATGGCTCCTCCGAGGGGGACCGCAGGATGGCCTGACCCACGGCGGGAAGAGACGGCCCAGGACTGGAGGGAGCCGGTCATGCAGCCAATTGTGGCTGCAGACAAATGATCTTGGGTTCCATCCGACTCTCCTCCCACGCGGGCTGCCCACGCCTGGACCATCAGAGCCTGTGACTCAAGAAAGCAGCCCTTCTCCTCCGGCTGCACCTGGCAAGGGCTCCAGCCTGACCAGGCTGCCCAGCCCAGATCCGTCGCTTCTTGGCATTCAGCTCTTTCAGCCTGACGCCCCTCACTGCTCTCCTGAGCCGTCTGCCCAGCCTCTCCCTCCTCCGTCTCCATGATCTTCAGGTCTGCAATGGGACTCATCTCTTGGCAAAAGGACAGGCCATCGCTCTTCTTAATTTACCTTCATTAAGCAGCCACCCGGGCACCCCAGGCTGCCCACCTCTGCTGCCCCTGAATTCCCGGATCCCTGGCACACCTCTCCGGCAGCCTCCAGACCCCAGCTCACCCCAGGAGGGGCAGCCACACCCACAGCACACCCAGCACTGTCCTGCCCCCTCCAAGGCTTGTCACCCACCCCCGTTTGGGGCCTCACCACTCTGGGAGTCTTGCAGCGGCCACCTCTCCGTCAGCCGGGCCTCTCCGGGAGCGGGGACACCTGGCCTCAGTGGCCCAGTCACCTGCGGTGTGCTCCACGCAATCCACCTGCTAGGTAGCTGGCAGCTCCCACAGAGAAGAGGCGCAAGGACTATGTCAGGACCTGCAGTGGACCGGGGCAAGCTGGGGCCTTTGGAGCGGGGCGCTACAAAGCTTCCCACGCCCCCGACCCTGTCTTTAGGGGAAACGCAGGGAAGCCTGACTTGTAAAGCAAAGGGCAGTGGGGTGCCAGAGTCCCACCCAGGCCCTGACCAGCCTGCGCTGGACCCTCAGGACGCCTTGAGGGGAGGCCACACTGACCTTCACCGCAGCAGCAGACAGCGTGGTAACTGATGGAGAGAAAAGAGGGTCGCGTGTGCCTGCGTGCGAGGGATTTCACCCCCCCCCCCAGAGATCCCTTAGATCCATAAAGCCAGTCACTCAGCTAAGCGCCTGCTCTGTGCTGAACAGGAATAGATGACAAAGCAGAAGCCAGGAATAAAAGGCATAGTCCTTGCCGGGCCCAGAAGGCCACGGGGACCTGGGGGTGGCCGGGTTACAACAGTGACCCTCACACTGTGGCCCGAGACTGGCAGCAGCAGCATCACCCAGGACTTGTTAGATTCTGAGGGAGACAGTGGCACGCTTCTAATCCCAGCGCTCTGGAGGCCGAGGCAGGAGGAGGAGGAGTTTGAGCTCAGGTAGGCAACTTAGTGACTTAGCAAGACCATGTATCAAAATAAAGTATTTTTAAAAGGAAAGAAAGAGAAATTCAGATTCTCCCCCTGAAGCTGAGGGCCACACTCTGGGGGGTGGGGCTCGGCCTCCTGGGTCTTAACAAGCCCCTCCCACTGGGCTGGGCCGTGGGAAGACTGTGGGCGGGGACTTCCTGTGGATCCCTCCTGCAGCCAAGTGTTGGGGTGGGGCAGCGTTTTGGGGCACGGGTGGAGATGAACAGCTCTCCCGAAGGTTGGCAAAGCGTAGGCTTGGAGATCGATGAAACCGAAAACCAATTTTTAAAGAATCTCTGCTTCAGTATTTCTCCGAAAAGCATCCAAATTATCACCCTGGTAAACAGCAGCATCTTAACTGTTTTCTCTCCCAATTAGACGTTATAATGATCGTGTTCTAAAGAGAGAGTACACTTAGGTTTTCCTGCGCATTTGCCATTTCTGGTGTTCTCTTGGCCTTGCCTCTTGGGCCTTTCTCCCGGAATTCATTTCCTTTAGAACTGGCTGCAACAGAAGGGTCTGTGCCCCCTTAAGCTTCGACTCAAGAGGTCTTCACCTTCTAGAAAAACATTTTCACTTGACAAAAATGCTAGGCTGACAATTATCCCATTTGTGTATTTTATTATTCGACGATGGGTTTTTTTGTTTGTTTGTTTGTTTGTTTGTTTTCCCCCAGGCTTTTGGCCTCTCTTCTGGCTGCCATGACATGGACCTTCCGTCTAATTGCCTTTTATTGGTAGGAAATTCCTCTCCTCTCTGGCTTCTTCTAAAATCTGCTTGCTATTTCCCATCACCGTGATGGCTCCACATACAGACTGTTTTTTATCAGTTGCTTGGGCTTTATTATGCTGCCTGAACGAAAATTCATGTCTTCTAATGATTCCAGAAAATCCAGCCACTGTCTTTGAATAATAACTCTCAGCGCATGCTCTGTTCTGGCCCAGGGTCTCCAAGTTGATGGTGCGCTACTCCCTCGCACCGCGACCTGCTCCTCTCTTACCTCCATTTCATATTCTCCCCTGTCTCTGCCCTCTGGCTTGCATTACAAATTCTGCTAATTGCTTCAGGGCCTTCTCCTAGTTGGCCGATTGCCTCTGAGCTGAGAGTCCTTGCTCTTCACTGTGTTCTGCATTTTAGTCACAGCCTTTTTCATTACTAGAAGTTCTACTGGGCCTTTTTCCAAACTCTCTGACCACTTTCAGAGTCTGTTTTTCCTTGCTCACATTCTCAACTTTTACTTCCTTAAAATTTTGAAATTTACTTTTATTTCTGAGGAAACCTGATTGAGAGCTGCGTGTGAGGTCCGGCTGACACTGCGGATCACTTCCTCTGCACTTTGTAGCCTGAGGTTATGCTATCAGCTGTCCGGTCCCTGGGACAAAATGTCCCACATCTATAACTGCAGAAGGTGGCTTATGTTTTAGGGACATTCAGTCCATGGCCGGAGCACTCCAAGGCAGAAACAGCATGGCGGAAGGGCATGGGGCGGGAAAACGTCACTTCCTGGAAGCCAGGAAGCAGAGAAAAATGGGAGGAGCCAGGAGAAAGCTACACCTTCTTATGTAAAGCGTGGGGGGGCGGGGCCTGGCCAGGAGAGGCAGGTCACAGGGGTGTGGCCCACAAGGGGTAATCTCCTTCCCTGACTCCTCCCTTCTCTCTCTGCTTCCTGGATCGGTGATAAATCCAACCCAACACCACCTGACCTTACTGTTTGGACCACTTCACGTATATGTCTGAGCCCCATCCTGAGTGAAAGCTAGCGGGATTGACATACTCTCGGGAAGGGATCTTATTACTCATCACCAAGGCCAAGACCACGAGTATCCTCAGGACCTTTCTTTGCCAGAAGGACTGTGCAGATATGTGGTGCTGAGGATTCAACCCAGGGCCTTCACACTGAACCACAGTTTGAGCCCTTCACTCTTTCTATTTTTTATTTTGAGACAGGGACTTGTTTAATTGTCTTGTGCGGGCTCAAACTTCTGACCTTCCTGCCTCAGCCTCCCACACTGCTGAGATTATAGGCATGTGCCGGCCACCTTCCAGCCACCAGCCGGAAGATTGGGTTTTCATAGCTACTGTTGTATCACGGGAGCCCTTGAGGTCCCTGTGTGAGACCTCTGTGTACTCCCAACCTCTGCGCGCTCAAGACAAGACAGCGCCTCTGCTCCGGGCCCGCCATTAAATCTCAGGGTCGGAGGTGTCTGTTCCAGGCTGACATTTACTTGTCTGCTCTGAAGTGTGGTGACCAAAGTGGTGGGGACACTGCAGTTCGGGGGCCAGTGCAGACCCCAGCAGAGTCACCAGCTGGAGTCCTGGTGGACCAGGCTGCACCCTGCTCCCTTCCTCACCGCTGGCTCTCAGAAATGTCTCAATGCCCCCAGCCTGCCTCTTCTTCCCAGCTCCCAGCTGCACCCCATCCCAGCTTCCCGTGCCGCTGCACCTGCGTCCTGTTCACGGGTGCGTGGTGGAAATGCTGAGCACAATTCCCGGCCTGGCCCACGATGGCCTGTGCTTTCCTGTTCTTCAGTGACCTTGGGAGCCTCAAAGCGGAAGTGCCTCGGCCTCTGACTGCTGCTTAAAAGAGGGCTCCCTACCAGGTCACGTCACACAGGAAGCAAGGAAGCTGGGGAGGCAGGGGTGTCCCTGTCACAGCAGTCTGCATGCCATTCCTGCCACACGGTCCACTGTGCTGCTCAGTGAAGGTCTCCCTTCCCTCCCCCAGTTCCATAGACGAGGGCTACACACAGAACCGC
>PVIR01026135.1:0-14936 GCA_004026965.1 Petromus typicus | reverse complement strand
AGCCCAGTAATAACTTTTTTACCAAAATATCCAATAAAAACATCCCATTAGGTTAAGAAGGTAGGGAAAACTTCTCTAATCTTCTCTTTCTATTGTTTTTTCACTCAAATTAAAGTACAGTCATTCACTCTCTAATATCACTGGGGAGCTAGGAGCTACATACTTATAATAGATCCTTCTCTAAAATATCTGTAATGGTAGTCACCAGTTCCAAACAATCCATCTCCTTGCTTTTCACTGCTAGGGTGAGTCACCATTCTGGTTTTCTTGGGACTGAGGGAGTTCTAAAGATGAGGGACTTTCAGTGCAAAAGCAAAGAAAGTTCAAGTTAATTACCTTTCTTCCACTAGCCAAACTACTGAGATGGACTCACTGGGACATGAATAGTATTTCTCCTTTCCATTCACTCCTCATGACCCAGTGAGCAGGTCACCAAGTCAAACTCATAAAAGTTAAGTGCACAGTATTACTTACAGGGGTCACTAATAATTTTTCCCCAAATGATATCTTTGAATGTACACGTTTTCCTGGGCCCCTCAAGGGCAGAGTGTGTCTAACAGTTAGCTGAAATCGAAGAATTCATGGCTATCATACTAGCCTCTATAGTCTCACTCTCCAGATCCCAGTGTTGTACTAACTGATCCCAGTATGTAGCACAGAAACAAAATCTATTTTAATCTAAGAGAATTGGGAAACTTCCAGAGAGCACTGACCTGAAAAATCTTGACAGAGCAGAGGAAATTGATTTTCTACCAAAGCCATGCAAAGGATTAGACTCAGATTTAGGCCAATAAAAGATTTACATTCCATCCCAGTCGCAATATAACATAACGCACACACTAGTGAGTTGACATAAGCTGATACACATTAGAAAATATGAAATAAGTCAGCTCTTAAGAATGCTAACCCCAAAAGTAAAATACAATGTATAAATTGCATAAAAAATTATGTGATAGAACAAAGCATATGCAATTTTTCAAGTGGATTTTTGTAACTTTTATCCTCATCCAAGATTACTCACAAAACCTCAGGATTGGAAAACAGTATCCCAGATAAAAACAACACTGAGATTCCACCATACTCCACAAAGAAAGGCTGCTATCAAGAAATCATCCTGCAACAAATGCTGGCAGGGCTGTGGAGAGAAAGGAACCCTTCTCCATTATTGGTGGGAAGGAGACTGGTACAACTATTGTAAAAATCAGTGTGGAGATTTCTCAAAAAACTAGGATTGGAGGTCCCATTTGACCCTGCTATTTCCTTGCTGGATACATACACAAAAGAATTAATGGCATCATACCACAGCAACGTATGTGTACCTGTGTTGACAGCAGCCCAGTTTGTAATAGCTAAATCTTGGGAACAGCCCAGAGGCTCGTCACCTGGAGACTGGATAAATAAGATGTGGTTTTTCTACAAAATATAGTATTACACAGCCATAAAGAAAGATAAACTGAAGACATTTACAGCCAGTGGATGCACATTCAGGCCATACTTATAAGTGAAATAGGACACAGATGTGTAAATACTGTACTGAGGGCATAAATGAGGTTCAAAATGTATGGTAGGTATTGTGAAATAGGAAGAAAATGTTCAAAGGGGAACGGAAAGTGAGATGGGGCAGGGGAAAGCAAAGAAGGGAAAGAAAAAATTTGATGGTAAAAAGGGAAAAACGGAAACAAAGCTTATGAATATAGGGGTGAAGGGTGAAACAGAGGGAAGGGGAATAGGAAAAATAAGAATCAAGGTACGTCATGTTCAGGCACAAATTCTCAATGAGGAATGTGATCATAATGTATTCCTAAAATGTACTAATAAATGCAATAACAGAACAAAAAAGAAAGAAAATAGCATCAGTCATGCACATACAATAACCAGAAGAATTCTTAAGATATATAATTAAAAAATTAAAATTAGAAAAATCCCCAGCTTCCCAACTTTCAAATATAAAGCAACATCTCCACACCTTGCCACTGACCATGCAGATGACTATGTTACTATATTTTGATTTTATAACATCTGTCAATTGCGGTAAGAACCCCTATACCCTGCTATACTTAAAACCCAAAGTAGTATTGGCAACCAGCTTGACTTTGCCCTGGCCACCTACTCTGGGCAGTGTGAAATGGGAAAGCAGGTCTTTCCATCATGTGCTACAAGCAGTCATATTTTTCCCAGTGCTTTGCACTTCTTTTAGTTTTTGTCAAATCATGGAGTTTTTCAAATGTTCCCATGTCTAAGAAAGGAAATATGATGCACTGAGTGTCAACAGATAAGGCAAAAAACTCTATCGCTGTGTCAATGAACCATGACATTGAAACAGCAGGAGTCAAGCGTGGAGTGGGGCAGTCTCCACGCAGAGCTGGTCACACTGAAATGAATGCAATTTGGGAAAAAAATAGGAAAATACTTGAAGGAAGAAAAAAGCTCTAAGCAATCAGCAGTGCTTAGGTTGATTCCTGAGCTGGAAAACATTTTTACTTCATAGCTGCATGATTACATACAGTAAATCCAAATCACACTGTACCCCATCAGGGCCCTTTTTATTCCCCAAAGCTCAAAACTAGGTATAATAAAAGTATAGTCGAACTGCTTAAGGAAAAGAACCAGCAAACATCTTCAAGTTTCAATACAATCTAATGTAATGTCCAATATATATAGGAAAAACCTCAGTTATGATTTTTTCAAGCAAAGTCCCTTTCCCAGGAAGTATCTGAATTGACGGGCATCACACCTCACCTGGAAGACGATGCCTCCTAGCAAGAGCTGAATGAAGGAGGGCTCCTGTGATGTCTCCATGGCAACTACCCCCTTCTTACACCTTATGCATTGGCTGGTATTCAAGCACATCAAATGAACAAAAAAATGTAAGGAAGTTGAAAGGATTTGGGAAAATGAAGAACTCAGTGTTGTGTACAAAAAGATAACACAGGGGGAAAAAAAAGGCATTATGAATCCAAAGTTCTCAGGACTTCAGAAGTCTCTAGTAGGGCCAGGGATTTAGCTCAGTGGTTCTGGCGCCTGTCTTGCAAGCGCAAGGACCCGGGTTCGATCCCGGTAACCGCATACCTATACTGGTTGTGGAGACTCACCCCAGCAGCAACCAGTACCACATACCACAGTGCCGGGCGTGGTGGCTCACACCTGTCATCCAGCACTCGGGAGGCAGAGGCAGGAGGACTGCTGTGATGTGAGTTGGAGGCTGAGCTCAGGGCCAGCCTGAACCACAAAGTGAGACCCTGTCTCAAAAAAACCTTAAAAAAAAAAAAAAAAAAGAAGTCTCTAGTAGACCAGCTAAAGGATAATTAATTAGCAATGAGGACACACTACACATTCTAAAGCAGACTGATGCAGGAGGAAAGGTAAGTCCAAAATGCAAATGGAATTTTGCTTTGTGATAACATCATACCCAAAAGTGCACATTGCCTCCAGAAGCACCAAAGACATTAGGCAGGGGACCAATCTGCTGAATGCTTCTGGACCACAACATTTTTCTGTCTGGAAAAATCCATACACCCTAAACCAGGGGTACCACGCCTACCATGGAAGTGCAAGGGCACAAGTTCAATCTCCAGTACTGGAAAAAAAAAAGCAAAAACAAAAAACCAACCTAAACAACCCAAAGCAAAGTAAACAGACATACATAAGCATTTCTGCCCTCCTGGTAAAGCACTAAGCAAAGTTGATATTAGTTTGATATGTATAAAATGAGAGGACACTATATTTCCTGTCATATATTTCATAAAAGTGAGCTTTGATTCTCTAGTTCTGAGGGCTAGAATTGGGCACTGGAAACTACTTAATAAGTTAAGTATCCTTAAATGAATAAGGACATATTCATAATACTGAGTACAACAGTTTTCACTTAACTTTTTCCTCTGACCATTTAAAACATATAAAAATTACAAGGAAATTATAATAAAACCACGAATTCACTAAATATAATCTAATGATGCTAGTGCTTCCATTTTAGGCTTCAATATGTTTACACATATGTGTGTGTGTATGTAGACAGACATATCATTTTTCACCTTGTTACAAATAAATTATATGTTAATTTAAAATCTCTGTGTGAGGGGTTGGGATGTAGCTCAGTAGCAGAGCACTCTCCTGGCAAAGCCAACGCCCTGGGTTCAATTAGTACCTCCCCCCACACACACACACACAAAACCGCTCTGGGTTAATCTTCCTTTTGTCTTATCTTTTCTTTTAAAATAATTTCTAAAAATATATTATAGTATATAAAGGTATATGTGAGTTTACTTTGGTACAATAAAAATATCTTTGTGTATGTTTATGTGATACTGGAGACTGAGCCCAGAGCCTTCACCCTGAGCTATACCCCAGCCCTATCTTAGTTTGTATTTTCAAACAGGGTTTCACCAAGTCACTAAGTTGCCCAGGCTCTTCTTGAACTTGCTATCCTCCTGCCTCATCACCTCAGAGTGCTGAGATTACAGATGTGCACTACTATACCCACCTAATAAAATATCTTTGAAAAAAATCTTCCAAGGAAGAAAGGATAGTTAATAGGTATCAGAGTACGGTTGTACAGGAGGAATAACTTCTAATGTTCAATAGCACTATAAGGTCACGATCACTGACAACAATCCATTATACATTTCAACATATCTACAAGATTTTTAATCTTCCCATCACAAAGAATGAGAAACATTTGAGATGATGGTTGTCTTGGTTAATTTCCTCTCATTGTTAAGATATAATACCTGACACCCAAAGTTAAAGGAGGAAAAGTTTGTCTAACTCACAGTTTATAGAGGTTTCAGTCCATAATTGTCTAACTCCAAGGCAGAATGGGGCATGGCAGACAGGCATGGTAAGGGAGAAGCAACCCGTGGCGGGCCGGAGGTTGCAAAGCAAGCCGGAGATGAGCACAGCTCTCTCCGCGCCTTCTGTCTTACCCAGGTTACTTAGGGCAGGCAGCACCCACACCTTCATCCTAGCATTGCACCATAAATCAATTCCAGCATCGCACACTCTAGATCCAGTCACCTCTGAAAAGCCCACCGAGGACTGCATGAGGCTTTGGGGGACATCTAGACACAAGTCATAACAATATATGCTAATCACCTAATCTGATCATTAGTTATTGTATACATGTTCTGAAACACCACACTATACTTGGTAAATATGTATAATTCTGTTATATTTTTAATATATTTTAAACCCCTCAAATAAAGTATTTGCACCATAGTTTTTGTTTTATTTTACTCATTTGTAAGACATTTATAAAAGTACATTTATATTTTCAGTCAAATTATAAATGATTTGAATATTTTTAAAGACTTCAGGTTTTGAGTTTTAAAATATGAAAATGAAATGTAATTTTTAACTCTGGGAAATAAGGCATGTAGCAGGATGCCTCCAAGATGAGCCCCAGGGATCCTTATTCCGTAATATTCATGATGCCTTTGTATCATCTTCTTCCACATCATATCAGGGTGGTCCGTGTGACCAAGAAATGAGGGGACAAATGATGATCTATAGCTTCTGAGCTTAAGTCATAAAGATAGTGGAGCTTCTGCCTTGTTGTCTGTCTCAGACCCCACAGTCTGGGAGAGACCAGCTGTCCTTTCATAAAACCTGCACATTTGAAGCAGCCCTGAGGAGAGGCCACAAGGAGAGGAACTGAGCCCTCCTGCCAGTTACCTATAACTGCATTATCATGAAGCAAATCTTCCAGCTCCTATCAGACCTTCACATGGCTGCAGTTCTGTAACCTCAAGGGTAATCCTTGAGAACCTCTGAGTGTAAATAAATTAAAGAGCAAAAGAAAAGAGAAAATGGAAAGGATAAATGGGAAATGGGAAGGATACCTAGAGATGGAGAGAGGGGAAGAAGAAGTAAAAGACTTAAGATGTGTTACATACATGTACCAACTTCCCATGACGATACAATCATTATGTGCAGCAAACACGGACTAATAAAAAAAAGAGTAAACCTGAATTAGTATGAAGTTGTGACACCTATTACCCCAACACTGAGGAAGGCTAAAGCAAGAGGGCCACAAGTTCAAGCCTAGCCTGGCCGGCCAATCAGTAAGACCTTATCTAAAAAAATGTTTAGAGCACTGGCCTAGCACGTGCGAAGCCCTGCATTCTGTCCCCAGTGTTACACAAAAAGAGTAATCCTCAGCCCAGACTACCAGCTGATCTTCTCCACTCTTGATTCTCAGAAACTATAAGAGATAATAACTGTTCTTTTGAAGTGTGCTGAATTTTGAGGTAGCTTGCTCCACAGCAACGGTTAAATAATACTGTGTATACCTATTATCAGTCAGGTGCTGAAAGCCAACTGCACGGAGGTCGCACAGCAATGCGGCAGGACCCACAAGCCACGCATGTATGACTCCAGTCAAATTACCTGCCTTCAGCCTTAGTTTCTTTATAAAAACAAGAGATAAGAATATTGATTTTATATTTTAAAAAGCAAAAAATATATATATAGGGCCGGGGAGTTAGCTCGGTGGTTCCGGTGCCTGTCTTGCAAGCGCAAAGGCCCAGTTCGATCCTGGTAACCACATACAATACTGGGCGTGGAGACTCACCCCAGCAGCAATCAGTACCACATACCACAGTGCCGGGCGTGGTGGCTCACGCCTGTCATCCCAGCACACGGGAGGCAGAGGCAGGAGGATTGCTGTGATGTGAGTTGGAGGCTGAGCTCAGGGCCAGCCTGAACCACAAAGTGAGACCCTGTCTCAAAAAAAAAAAATAATAATAACATATATATATATATATATATATTATATATATATATAAATTTTGGTGCCAAATAAACATTTAACATTCATTCTGTCCCTTTTCAGCAGTGGGGATTGAACTCAGGGCTTTGGCACTGAGCTAAATCCCTAGATCTTTTTTTAAAATTTAAACCTTTATTGGTACATTATATATATACATCATCATCGTACTCAACATTGAGAGTTTGCATCAGTATATGACATGACTTAATTCTCACTTTTTCCCATTCTCCCACCCACCCTACAACCCCTAACCCTATATACATAAGCTTTGTCTCTTTTTTTTATTACTATCACATTATTTTTCCCTTCGTTATTTACCCCTACACCGTCTTTCCTTTTAAAAATTTTCTATTTCACAATATCAACTACACATACTACAACTCATTTACAACTTCATTTTCTCATACCAGAGAAAAGATATGATATTTACACATCTGTGACCTACATATTTCACTTAAGAGGATGTCTTGAAGGTACATCCATTTGAGAATGAATGACTCGATCTTATCATTTTTAATGGCAGAATTAATACTTCATTCTATAAAAGAACCACATCTTCTTTAGCCAGTCTCCAGTTGATGGACATTTTGGTGGTTTCCAAGATTTAGCAATCACAAACTGAGCTGCTATAAACATGGGTGCACCTATGTTGCTGTGATATGAATCTTTTAATTCTTTTGTGTATATACCTAGCAGAACAATAGCCAGGTCAAATGGGGCTTCCAATCGCAGCTTTTTGAGGTATCTCCACGCTGATTTCCACAGAGGCTGAATGAGTCTACACTCCCACCAATAGTAGAGAAGGGTTCCTTTTTCTCCGCAGCCTCGCCAACAGAATGAAAGGCAACCAATAATACAGGAAAGAATCTTTACCAGCCATTTCTCAGACAAAGGGCTACTATCTAGAATATATCAAGAGCTTTAAAAAAATCAGCCCATCCAAATTTAAAGACTCAATTCCAAAATGGGAATCTGGAATGAACAGATACTTTTCAGAGGAAGAAGTAAAAGCAGCTAAGAAGTATATGAAGAAATGCTCAGCATCACTGGTCATTCGAGAGATGCAGATGAAAACAACACTGAGATTTCATCTCACTCCACAAAGAATGGCTGCTATCTCCATTTTATTTTTTTTTTAAATCTTTTTCCAGTCTTCAATTGATTGGCATTTAGGTTGTTTTCAAGATTTAGCTATAAACATGGGTGTATCACATCACTGCAGTACCATGCTTTTAATTTTTTGGGAAGATACTCAGCAGGAGAATAGCAGGATCAAATGGAATCTCTAATCTTAGCTTTTTGAGGACTCTCCACACTGATTTCCACAGTGGTTGCATAGTCTACCTTCCAACCAGCAATGGAGAAGAGTTCTTTTCTCCCCACAGTCCCACCAGCACTGGCTGTTGGTTGATTTCTTGATAGCAGCTATTCTTTCTGGAGTGATATAAAATCTCCGTGTTGTTTTCAACTCCATCTCTCAAATGACTAGTGATACTGCACATTTTTTTCATATGTTTATTTGTTGTTTCTCCTGAATCTAAGAAATGAGTGTTTATTTCAGATGCCCATTTTTGGACTGGGTCTTTAAATCGGGGCAGTATGATTTCTTTATATATTCTATATAGTAGTCCACTGTCTAAGGAACAGCTGGTAGCATTTTTCCCACATTGTGTATTGTCTCTTCACTTTACTGGTGGCGTCTTTTGCTGTGCAGAAGCTTTCTATAAGGTGAGATCCCAGCTGTTGATTCTTTCTGCTAGTTCCCATTCAACTGAGGGAAACTGGTTTCTTAAACTGTGGTCAGAAAATTAAGACAGGGAGCAAGCCATGGTGGCACAGGCTATAGTCCCAGCACTGTGAGGCTAACGCAGAAGGATTGCTTAAGTCTACAAGCTCGAGACCAGCCTGAGCAACATGGTGGTACCTTGTCTCCAAAAAAGTTTTTTTTAAGTATATGAGAAAATTAAAATACGATAGGTTTTATGATCTTCACTCCATTAGGAAAAGGGTTCTTAATTATTTTGTGCCATGAATCTTTTTGTAGTTTAGTGAGGCCTTATGGATCCCTTTTGGGATTATTGCATTTAAATGCAAAAATAAAAAGAACTGTAAAGAAAACCAATTATATTGAAATAGTTATTAAAGTATTACAAAATACTAACTTGTGATGAGGTTATATGCTTTTATTACTGCATTAAAAATCAAGAACCAGTAGGAATTCTAATAACTGCCAAAATTTTGAAGTAGTGATTAGCATGACTTATATCTCAAGTTATCTTTAACAGCTATGATGTAATATGAAAATATCTGTGATTTATTAAAGACAAAGTCCCAGGTAGTGCTAATGATATTGTTATTTGTTGCCTGCATTCACTAATTGATGAAAATGTTAAATTTCAGAATAAAGATGTACTTTTCTCTCTATCCAAAGTCAGAGTCTCCTTATCTCTCTATTCCACAAATCTTTAGAGATCTGAGACTCCAGGTAAAGAATACTTGTACTAAAAGAAAAAAAAAACTGAGCAGTCATTTAAGAAGTAAATCATTTTCAGAAGGATGCAAATTTTAAGATGTCTGTAAACACTCTTTAGGATGTTTTCTTCATAAACGGCATAAATACAAAGGGTTGTGGTTCTTCTTCATGCTTCCAATGCCTCATACACAGCACACCGGCAAGTTAATGTTAACAAATACTATTAAATGTTAGTAAATAAGCAAATAAAGCTGAGATAAAAGGAAATAGGTCATATTCACTGTGATTCGGGACATTCTCTTGACATAAATCCTGTTGATAGACTTGGCTGACTGCCAAGAATTTTTCTGGACTAATCTTTAACCACGGGGGACAGCAAATTTTATACTACTCTCAAAATTCATCCTTCGCCTACACCCTACACTGCTTCAGATTGTTCTCGGATTTCTTAATCAATATTGAAGCAAGTAAAAATCTCCTGTGGCTACAAATTTTGGCATGCTTAATGGTATCCATGGAAACATCCTAATTGAAAACATTCAGTTCCCATTGGATTGTCTTATCCCATGAAGCATTTGAGAGAATAAATTTAAATCCTTCCACATATTTGACACCCTATAAACAATCTTTCAGCACGAGGGAACGCAGTATATCGTATGGCAGAAAACCTCTCATCTGGGCACTCAAAATAAATCCAGGGAATTGCTTATGGGCACTCATAATCCTGACCTAGGACGTCTTTATAGCACTTCATAAATTAAGCATTCTGTAATGTAAACAACACTCTGAAGTTAGGCAGTCTGTGAGAAATCTGACTTCTTATTACACTAAAAACTAATTGTTTGCTGACTTACACCTTAGAAGACAAGGTTGGGTTTTTGTGTTTCCTCACAGTTTTGCCTCATGTGTTATTAAATGCCCTGTAATTTCTCATTAGAACCAACATCATTTTTCCCGTTTTAGAGATCCAATGCTACTAATAAATCCAAGATCACAGAAAGATCCAATGTTACTCTTTTTCTCTTGCCCAAAGAACATCTGTTTTGTGTTTTCAATCATAACAAGGGTAAAAAAGGTAAAGAATCAGATGCTGCCCTTAAGAATACACATTTATCTTTCTATACCTCTTCTTCTTTTCCTGTAAAACAGAGGTTAGGCTGGCATGTCCCTCTTCTACCAAAAACTTAGCGAGATTACTCTTATTGAATCCACCCTTCCTCTCAACCTTGTGCATCACGGCAATGCTACTTCTCCTGTCAGAGCTCAGAGCATCTTTTTGAAGTCAGCAGGACTGGTTCAAGAAAAAAAAGAAAACACAAGGGCACAGAAGGAGCATGGAAACCAGCCAAGGCTGACGGAATTTCAATAACCTAGGATTTGAAAAGCTGTACAATATATTTATTATCAAGATGTCTCGACTTGTTATTATTATTAGCTTACTTTTATTGAGAAGGAGGTCTTCCAAGCTCATGCCAGATGGCTGGGGGAGCATTAGGAAATCATTTCTGAAGGATGGTGCTCAGTAATCCAAAACAAGCCACAAGCTGAACCTTCTGCTATTTGGACAACTGATCATCCACACAGAAAGCAAAGAAAATGAAATGTTCCTTCTTTCCATCAGGTTTTTACCCTGGCCAGATTTATGATAAGTGAAAACTAACAAACATCATAATGCCAATATTAACTATTTTAACAGTATAGAGCTGCATTTCAAACAGAGACTTTCATTTGCTCACTGTGCTGTAAGAAGTACAAATACCCAGGCATCTCGATGGTGAAAGCAACCCAGGCAAGACACGGCAGGAGGGTAAGGTACCACTTGGAGAGAGGCTGACCACAGACACTGTGCAGCCATGCAGCTGGAGAAGAAGCCATCCCGGAAGTGGAACCTCCAGCACTAGCTCCACAGCCAGTACCATGAAGAGCAGAGATGAACAGCCAGCCAAGACCGTCCGCAGGCCCTCACCAACAAGAGTGTCAGCGTGGTTACTGTGAGCCATACATTCTAGGACAGTCCTCTGGGCAGCACTGTATTACCAAAGCAGTCCTCACATTTTCACATGCCCTTTTAGAACCACTGCAGAAGTTAACAGTGAGATAGATGGACTATTTTTCAGACAAGAGCAAAAAAATGAACAAAGGTCCTTCCTGCTGGTTCAGAACCTCACAGTCACCACCCTTAATCCTCAGAAAGGAGTTAGTTTCAACAATAAGTGGAAATCAGATCATCCCAATAGGAATTTCAACAGGAATAATTAAGATTCCACTGATACAAAAGGAAAGGAGTGACCTCATTCCTGCCACTCTCCTAGGAGCAGGAAGCCTGAAGCAGGTGTCTAATGTATCCCCTGAATCTTTAGGTAAGAAAGCTCATGCCTCTAGGAATCCTCCCTAACTATGTAAAGGCCAGAGAAATCCTGCAAAATGGCAGGTACCTAACAGATACTGGTGTGCAGTCTCTCAACGTGCTAAATTTAACAGCAAGAGATTCATGAGCTAGTCTCAAGGGTCACCCTTCTGGCTCGTCTAGTTCCTACCCACCTAAACCAAGGAATCTGCTAACAATCTGAAGGCCTTGTCAAATTCCTGAAGGAAATGAAACAGTCAGCCAACACAGCGTAAAGACTAAGTGGGTCGCTGGGCAGTTTTATTAGTTGAGTATGTTTTACACTATAGTTGCTTTTCAGTTCCAGGCAAACCAGGACATGCAGTCACGCTATCTATAGTCTATGGTGCATTAAAATTAGTTCTAATAAATATTCCTAACACAGTTACAAGACTATTGAGACTAGGTGAGTCCTTGAGGAACACTGAGGAATGTTACTAAAAATAGAGAGCTCTTTCTACTCTGCACAGTATCATACAGTTTCATCACAAAGCGCTCTGTGAAAAGTTAGTTTTATGCTCCCCTTACAGACTGGGAAACAGATATATAAAGACTGCAGCAGAAAAGTACATAACTCTTATGAACCCTGAACCTCTACAGCCACAAGAATTTATTCCAATTTCTATGAGTCTATATCTATCAACTAATGTACAAAAACATGGCTGATCTGAGTGATTATATCCAACTGGGAGACAGCCAAGATTGAAAATAGTGGAGGTGATTTAAACTCTGATCTACCACACTAGAGGACTAATTTCACCTCTTTGTAGTTATCCCCCCCAAAATATCCTATCCCCAGAGATCAAAGATTAACAAACAAACATTATTTCTGTTAAATTTCAAAATAAAACTGCCTCTCTTACCAGAATCTCATCTACTATACAGAAACTCATGGCAAAAACCAGACATTGTCTTATACATGATAAATAATCTATCATAGATCTAATATGGGAGCCAAAGTCAAGTTACAACACAGGTAATACAAAAACCTAGTATTTATTCTAAAATACTGTAATGACGTACAAAATGAAGTTACCAGGAATTAAGTGATGGGACAAATGCAAAGTTACTGCATGGTGGGCAAAGAATTTCTTTTGGGGACAGTAAGAAAGTCCTGATGATGGATGGTGGTGATGGTTACAATGTGCATGGCCTTACTGTCACCAAACTATACAATTAAAAGGGGTTAAATCGTAAAATTTATATTTTTTACTGTAATAAAAATTTTAACAAGATCAATGGCTGCATGAAGAAATAAGTCAGCCATGAATGGCTAAATCCTAGTCACATTTCAAAGGCAGAAAGTGACTAGAAAGCTAAAATAGTTCAGATATCAAGTTAGATATACTCAATCTGAACAATTTTTGAAATCTTCTTCGATCATAATTCTTCAATTTAAGCACAGCAAGAAGAAGCTTCACAGCATTGATCTCTGTGATATGTCCTATCTAAAAACACTTCAGACTTAGAACAAACAATACTCTAACCAAATGATCAAAATTATTATCATCCGTGACAGGCTATGAGACAGCATATGCTTCCTGAGGGACACGTCACACATATATAGCACACTAGACAAAAATGCATAATCTCAATCTGAAGAACAGGAGATATGACCCAAACTCAAATTCGGTACCTTCTACAAAGCAAGATCATGAACTGTCACCTTATAGAATGTCAATGGGATTAAAGACAAAGAAGGCTCACAGGAACCATTCCAGATCAAAGGATACTAAAGGGCCATTATAAATATATTCAGTGTGTGAAGCTGGGCTGGATCCTACAGTAGGAAGAAAAAATACACCAACAAAGAAAACATGGGGGATAAATGATGTAATTGAAATATAGAAAGCAGAAAAAAGTATTGATATTAAATTTTTTGTTTGAGTAATAATATGGGCTTATTACCGTTTTCAAATTTAATATTACAATGGAAAACTGTACATTGACTATTCTAAAACTAAAACATCAACACTGTATATAAATTCTATAATCTAGTTAGTGAAAGTGTCTCTCCCATAGGTATGACTAAATAGTTCTGAAACTATGTGTATGTGACAATTAAACAAATGCATAAGCATACATGTTAAGTTTAAGCAATTAAGAGGCAGGCATAAAGGTGCACATCTGTAATCCAGTCCTCAGGAGGCTGAGGAAAAAGTACTACTAGAAGTTTGAGGACAGCCTGGCCTACACAGGGAGTTCAAAGCCAGCCTATCTCAAAAAAAAAGCTTAAACAAGTAAGGTATATTCTGTACAGCATGAGGAACCATCAACAGAGTAAAAAGAACCTACAAGTTGGGAAAAAAAATTTTACCAGCTGTTCTTCAGACAAAAGACTACTATTAGAATATAAAATATCTTTTTAAGAAACTCAGCCCCTTCAAATTTAAAGACTCAATTCAAAAGTGGGCATCTGAAATGAACAGATATTTTTTTTTTTTTGAGGTTTTTTGAGACAGGGTCTCGCTTTGTGGTTCAGGCTAGCCCTGAGCGCAGCCTCCAACTCACATCTCAGCAATCCTCCTGCCTCTGCCTCCTGAGTGCTGGGATGACAGGCGTGAGCCACCACGCCCGGCACTGTGGTATGTGGTACTGGTTGCTGCTAGGTGTGAGTCTCCACGCCCAGTATTGTTATGTGGTTACCAGGGATCGAACCGGGGGCCCTTGCGCTTGCAAGACAGGTGCCGGAACCACTGAGCTAACTCCCCGGCCCATGAACAGATATTTTTCAGAGGAAGAAACAAAAGCAGCTAAGAAGCATATGAAGAAATGCTCAACATCACTGGTCATTCAAGAGATGCAGATGAAAACAGCAATGAGATTCCACCTCACTCCCCAAAGACTGGCAGTTATCATGAAATCAACCAACAACAAATGCTAGTGAAGCTTTGGGAGGAACCCTTCTCTTCACTGTTGGTGCGAATACAGACTGGTGCAACCACTATGGACATCAGTGTAGAGATTCCTCAAAAAATTAAGATGAGAGGTCCTATTAACACCACTATTTCCCTGCTGGATATGTACCAAAAAGAATTAAAAGCATCATGGGCCGGGGATATAGCTCAGTGGTTCCGGCGCCTGTCTCGCAAGCGCAAGGACCCGGGTTCAATCCCCGGTAACCACATAACAATACTGGGTGTGGAGACTCACCCCAGCGGCAACCAGTACCACATACCACAGTGCCGGGCGTGGTGGCTCACGCCTGTAATCCCAGCACTCGGGAGGCAGAGGCAGGAGGATTGTGATGTGAGTTTGAGGCTGAGCTCAGGGCCAGCCTGAACCACAAAGTGAGACCCTGTCTCCAAAAA
>PVIR01026134.1:22500-24237 GCA_004026965.1 Petromus typicus | reverse complement strand
AAAAAAAAAAAAAAAAAAAAAAAAAAAAAAAAAAAAAAAAAAAAAAAAGAGACCTAAATATTAAAACAGATACTCTAAACCTGCTGCAAAACAGGTTAGGTAAAACTCTTGAAGACATTGGCTTAGGGAAAGGTTTCTTTAACAAAACCTCTGTAGCATAGGAACTGGCAGAAGAAATCGGCTAATGGGACCTCATTCTTTTAAAAATCTTCTGCACAGCAAAGGAAACCACCAACAGAGCCAAAAGGAAACCAACAATTTGGGAAAAAAATATTTACCAGCTGTTCCTCACATGAAATGTTACTATCTAGAATATATAAAGAGTGCAAAAAAAATCAGCTCACCCAAATTAAAAGACCAAATTCAAAAATGGGCATCTGAAATGAATAGATATTTTTTCAGAGGAAGGAGTGAAAGCAGCAAAGCTAAACAGCATTAGTTATTCAAGAGATGAAGATGAAAACAACACTGAGATTTCATCTCACTCCACAAAGAGTGGCTGCCATTTCAGAATTAGCCAGCAACAAATGTTGATGAGGCTGCGAAGAAGAAGGAACACTTCTCCACTGTTGGTGGGACTGTAGACTTGTACAATCCCTGTGGAAATTAGTTTGGAGATTCCTCAAAAAGCTAGGATTGGAGATCCCATTTAAACTGGCCATCACTCTGCTAGGTATACACACACAAGAAATAAAAGGCTCATATCTCAGTGACATATGTGTACTGATGGTTATAGCATGTCAGTTTGTGATTGCTACATCTTGGAAACAATCCAACTGTCCATCAACTAGAGACTGGATAAAAAAGCTGTGGTTCTTCTACAGAATGAAGCATTACTCTGCCAAAAAAAGTGATAAGTTTGAATCATTTATACTTAAGTGGATATAACTTGAGGGTATCCTCCTAAGTGAAATAAATAGGTCACAGATGTGTAAATATCACATTTTTTCTCTGGTATGAGAAAATAAAGATGCAAATGATTTCTAGAATTGTATGTTATATAGTGTGCAATAGAAAATACTCAAAGTGAAATAAGGTGAAGGTGGAAAATAATGAGATTATAACAAAAACAAAGGAAACAAATTTTATGTATACAGGGCGGTGGTAGAGTGGGTAGGGCTATCAAAAAAAAAAAAGAGAGTTACTGGTACAAATTCCCATTATGCAGTGCAATCATGATGTGTATATGTAATGTACCAATAAAGATTTCAATAAAAAAAGTCTGTCAGGTTACAAAACTTCAGTGTAATTTTTTTAATAGTGAAATTTTAATATGATAAATAAGAAAAACATTTTTACGTAGCCATTAAAATTATTCTTTTAATTGTGATTCAACATGCATTTTTGGTGTTATATGCATTTTGTCTCAAGCATTTGCTTAAATTATTAATTTGAAATCAATATCTTTATATTGTTTTTCATTTTTTAAATATTCCTAACACTGTTACAGGGATTTTCGAAAAAAATAGGACAGTCAGTATTGGTTTGCACTTTTTGATTTTCCTTGATTCATTTTTTTTCCCTGAAAGCCAGATACAATTTCAATCAAACTAGTGTTTCACTGATGCATTCTGTCCTGTAATTGCCATTTCTATAAGTGTACCTTTATATATTTTCCTTCAAAAACTGCTCTGTTTACATTCTGAGCATGTAAAAATATTGTACTCTGTCTATTTACCTAGCTTTGTACATATCCCTATCAGCTCTGAGGATGTTTGCTATTAATCCAATTGAGGA
>PVIR01026134.1:0-17500 GCA_004026965.1 Petromus typicus | reverse complement strand
AACAAATAGTTCTCACCATTTTAAAAACTTCTGCACAACAAAGGAAACCACCAATGTAGGGAAAAAGGAACAAGTAATATGAGAAAGAATCTTAACTAGCTGTTTCTCAGACAAAGGGTTACTACTTAAAATATAAAAGGAGCTTCAAAAAATTAGCCCAAATTTAAAGACAGTTCAAAATGGGCATCTGAAATGAACAGATAGTTTTCAGAGGAAGAAGTAAAAGCAAGTTACAAGTATATGAAGAAATGCTCAATATCACTGGTAATTTCACTTTTTTAAAATTTTGTATATTGTGACTGAAACTCTTCATTGCCCAGGCTGGGCCTAAACTTGCTATTCTCTTGGCTCAGTCAGACAGAGCTGGCATTACAGGCTTACACCACTGTATCCAGTTTAATAAACTCTTTTTAGTAGCATAGTTAAATGTAAGTAGAAAGTGTGAATCCTAGTTCCTTCCAATAATCTATCATTAATTTTAACATGTTACCAAACATGTATGAGAAATTTTAAGAATCTCCTCTAAGAAAAATTGAAATTGGATATCAAAATTTAAAGTTTTGCTATAAATTACCATGTAACTGTTAATTTCTAATAAAATATAAAGATACTTACTTTGTTAAAATCAGGTTATTTTCTCACTTTTAATGAAAGTAATAATTATCTAATAATTCTAATATATTTAATAGTACAAAATTGAATATTGAGTAACTCTACAGCAAATGGAAATGCTCACTAAGTTTTATATGTACCTGTTATTCTAACATTTTGTCTAATTTTTGATTTGTAAAGACTGAGTGTTTTCTTCTAATCAAACTATAACTTCTAAAGTCATGGTGCAAATGGACATGATAATATATTTTTATACCTATGACATTTCAATTTTTTCATCTCATCTTCCATATTTTTAGTGTGAAATGTAAGAGTACATTTAGTCTGACATCTTCATATTCTGAAGTAAGGTTCCATGTTTGTTGCTTATTGATTGGTTGTTTGCTCAGATCTCAAAGGATAAGGAATAAAATATCTGGAATATTAGTTCTATATTCCAAAGTAAAACATTTGATAAATTATGGACAATTATAAATAAGCACTTAAGTCTAGCTTGCCTTTACTAATTCTGTAGTGCACAAAATTGTCCAGATGATTAGAAGCCACACGATTTCTTTAAGGAGAGGGTTTAACCTGTTGGAAGCATACTGCAACTTGAGACTGAAGGGGATTGGTGAAAAATTACTTTTGGTTTAAAGTCTGTGGATACAGTGATGTGCACTGGAATATGTAGGAAACTATGAAATAATGTCTAAAAATAAAATACACACAAAAAATGTCAAAGTGAAAGAAGAGGATGCTAGTACAATGAGGATTGTGACCTGGAGATTTTTGTGTCAAGGTCTGTATTTAAGCTCTCCCGATGTCATGGTAAGAGAAATCACCAAGAGGGCAAAGAGTTAACCTGCAATGTGGAAAAAAAAAATACCAGCTGTTTCTTAGATAAAAGTCTACTATCTAGAATATATAAAGAACTTGAAAAAAAATCAGATTCTCCTAATTTAGAGATACAGTTCAAAAGTGGGCATCAGATATGAACAGGCACTTTCAGATGAAGAAGAAGTATCAAAAAAAACCAAACAAACAAAAACAAAAACAAAAAACAACAACAACAACAACAACAAAAAACATAATGTCCAACATGGCCAGTCATTTGAGAGATACTGACAAAAATAACACTGAAATCTCTCACTCCACAAAGAATGGCTGCTACCAAGAAATCAAGCAACAACAAATTCTGGTGAGGCTGCAGAAAGAAGGGAACCCTCCTATACTGCTGGTGAAAATGTAGATTAGTGCAACCACTGTGGAGATCAGTGTGCTGGAAAGTCCCCAGAAAACTAGGATCAGGTGCCATGGGTCAATCCTTGTTATGGGGACACAAGACGGTAGCATATTCCCTTCTCACTGTGTGCTTTCCCTTCGAAGAATAAATGGTCTGAAAGGCTTCTGATTCTACAGATCTCCAGGTTCTATGTCTCAAGGGTATAAGTTCTGTGTGCATGCTAACATCAATCTCCTTAGCATATTCCCATCCCATCTTAGTTTCAGTTTTGAAATATTGCATCGGAGTACACTAACCTGAGATAGTAGGTGATGAAAACTCGATCATTTTCTACCACATAGAAATTTTATCCACCTACCTTAGACTCATTTCCCAGGTCTTAATGTGTATTAAACAAAACAAAACAAAACAAAACAAAACAAAAACAAAAAAAAAAACCCAAAAAACCCTTTGGTTTGTCACGTACCTTTCTTACTGATAGACAATAGCTTTTCTCACAGGAAAAGCATATGACTTGTTCTGTTTTTCACCTGTAATATGAGACACTGCTACAATATATGTTTTCTTTTTATTCAAAATTGTATTGTAAAAACTATGACTCAATAGTAATAGAGGAAAGAAAACTTTTCAGAAGCGTCTTTCCCAACATATGCTTGAATCAAGTGAAAATGGTTAACTATTGTAATAATTTCTCTGTCCAACGACAGCATCTCTGGCTCTCCTTAGAAAGCTTCTGCTTCAGAAGACATCAATAATTACAGATACATTTTAAACATAATATAGTGTGTCAGGGAGTAATAACAAAGTCTAAAAGCATGCTTTGATGTCTATTACATCAATATACATTGTTCTTACTATTCTCTATATAGCTATTTTGCTGCTATTCTTGTGTATCTTTTTAATCACATTTACATTCCTAACAATACACCCTAATTCCTAATAGTCAAATACAGTCAATGTACTGTAAGCATATCCTTGTAAATAGAAGTTTGTATATTAAATATAAATGTAAGTTTATATATTAAATCTCTCAAATTACTGGCAAATCCTTGAAATATATTTAATAATAAATAAATTTGAGAGTAGAATATATTTTAATTATTGAACCCTTTCCATATTAAAATTAAAAGCTAATAGTACACTATAATTTTACATATTACATGTTTAGCATAAAAAAGTAGGTTTTGTTCAGAAACACTTGAATTTCACAAATTTATTTTCACTTAAAAGCACATACTCTTACTTTATAGACAGAGAAAGATATCTGCATGGTCAATAGATGGCAGTATAGCTCTTCAGGAATTCCAGTAGAATTTCTTGCTGGTTTAAAATCACAGATATTAGCATGCTAAAAATGGTAATCTCAGTAAAGCTTTCTCATTGCACCTTCCATAATACTTCATTTCACTGATGCTACTTATTTTTAAAAAGGAAACTGGAAAAAATGCAACCATAGATACGTCATAGTTCAGTTTTCACTTTTTAAATTTCAGATTATCGAGTAGTATCACTTTGATAGGAAAGACTGTCAGATCAAGGAGTGGCCATGACTGTTGGCACATGGATGCATAAATCTTTCACTTCCCTTTTAGACTTTGAGATTTTAATCTCAGATACAGTATGTACACTTTTAATACATTTTCAATCGTCTTTCCATTTGAAGGCTAATATTAAGCACCGTTTTCAAAGACATTATTAAAACGAAAAGAATGACTGTCAATCTCTGTTGCCTAGAAAGATGAAGATTTCCTCTGCCCCTGATAGTCTTAACAGTTCAGTACATCTGGATAAGCAAGCTGAACTTTAATTTGTTTGGTAAAATCTCACTTAGATCGACTAATTCGTTAGGAAAAATAACACTCCGTGGGAACGGCTTAAATTGTATTCAAGTGGTTTTCGTGTCTTTGAAGTGGGCTTTGATAGAGCAGCAGTGTGAAAACGGTAAGTCTAAAGATACAGTGTGCTGAGGAACAGGAGAGAAACAGGCGGCGCAGTGATTTGTTTCAGTGGACAAAGGTTTCTGCCCCGAAGCGGGCACTCTGAGCTGCGAACCAACGTCAGTCTCCCAGGGCGGACAAAGAGGTTAGAACCTTATCATTAGTTTCAATTATTCTGACCAGTGACAACTGTTACCATAATGTCTTCATATTACTAAAGAAATCTTTATCCAGTGTACAGGAAATGTCCTGAAGTTTTCCTTACCTTTTCATTATTAATTTTAAGTGAAGAAAATCCCAAATCTACATGAGTAGTTTCTGTTCATTGTGACAGAAATCTTCCTGTGGCAGTGTTCACACTTCTTCCGCGGGGTGCGGGGGTGATTTTCTATTAAAAATTCCACTTTCATTACTGTTGTCAAGTAACAAAAAAGATTTTAGCAGGTTTATGAAGTAGCCTATCCTGTTCTGTGTTCACTGGTTATCGATATATTCATTTCAAAGTTATTTAAATGAATATCTACAATGATGTGACAGATGCGACATTTCCATCAATACAGTAACAATTGGCTCCTTTCCCTCACACCTGTGAAGACAGAGAGGCTCGCAAAGAAGTGAGCAGAGGTTGTTACAGACATGAGTACAAGCACAGGGGAAATGGAAGTCGTTCTTTTAATTGATTCCATATAACTTCATACAAAGAATGTCAAAGCCTTACATTTCTTTTGTTCAAAACACTCATGCCTGAGACCTTGATGGTGATACACTCTTGTTTCTACTATCACTTTACCTATGTTTTGGTGGCGTCTCCATAGTCCTTGCTCCAAGTCTTAGTCACAATAGCAATAACTGATGTTGTATTATAGAACTGGATTATCAAAAATTTGAGCACAAAAGAGAGTTGTTCTCTGAAAAGCTAAATTATATATGAATTATTGGAAACAGTAAAAAATAACATTGGTTAACATACTTTTTTATTAGAAATTATCATGTCAATTGTAAAAGATTTTAAAATAAAAAAATACAAGCAAAGATTTTTAAAAAATCAGCAAACACTCATAATGTTTTCTGTTTTTACTATTTTCACTTTATTTCAAAGAAAGAATTGTTCTTGATATATATACTTTATATAAGCAAGTTAATGATAAATTATAAGAAGCTTATCAGTACTTGAAGAATACTTTTAACATCATCACATTTGAACTATATGTACTGATACACAAATTAATAGAATATTTACAATTCTTATTTATATTAAATATGTTTTGTACCTGTGTCTACATACTATTAATATCATCGTACATTGTAGTAATTATTAAGTGTACACAGAACACCCTCTATTACGATGGTGTATACATTTAAAGTTGTTTATCTTTGATAGTTGAGACGTCTTGTTATATACTTTGGGCTAGCCTTCAACTCACCAGGTAGCCCGGGTTTGTCTTAAACTCACAGTGATCCTCCTGCTTCATCTTCTCAAATTCTGGGACTATGATATGTACCACGCTGCTGGCTAGGATGGGCATTCATTTAGAGAACAAAATGATAATGTTTAACTCACAACATTTATAGGCCAAAAAGGACAAATTATTTACAAATAAATTACAATTTCAAAATTGCCAGAAAGGTGATTGAAGTATTCAGTTACCACGTCACAAGCAATTTGGAAATTTAAAGCTTTTTGTTATTATATAGTGAGATTGTATCAATGTATTAGTATTGCCAAACTTAATATGATGGTAGGGGGAAATATTAAGAATGTTCAATTTTGTATATCTAGTCGTTAGAGGCAGCAATTTTAATATTTTATCCTTAAGAAGTAAGAAATTGGTTGAAGACTCTCACTGTGACAGTAATTGAAAATGATATTGAATGTATTATATTAAGTGACTATAACTTAGACAAATTTAAATATTTTCACTGTAACAATTTTTTCATTAATATAGTGTGTTGAATTTTTTAAAAAGGTACTGCATAATAGTTATTAACTAGCTTGTATAAATATTTGAAGTATACAGATATAATCTATGTTGTCTAAATTTAAATAAATAAAAAGGAGAGAAAAAAGCAAAAAAAAAAATCAGGGAAAAGCAAAAGAAGGAGCAGTAATTAGATAACCAAATATTTTTGCTATGTAAACTGTCACATGTTTTTTATGTGAAATTTACTTTTTAGGTAATTTTAGGCTTATAGGAAAAAATGGGCAGACTGTGTATTTATTAGCATTTTGCTACCTTTCTTTGCAATTTTCGCAGTCAAATTTATTTAAAATCCATATTGCAAAGTTTTGTCACTGTAAACAAATAATATTCCGAAACCAGCATATTGAATCAGAATCTTAATTCTGTAAATAGTTCTAGTGAAAATGAATAAATTATTTCCTTCACCAGTACCACAGATTCTTTATCTTTTAAAGGAAATTTTATTAACTCTAACTTCCAAAGTTTATCAAGCAGCTGAATAAATTATAATTTCCCAAGTGCTGTGACTCTGTTTGGTGATGGAAGCCCATTAATAAGTATCAGCATTTCAAACAAAGAGGAGTGGTTGAAGTCAGATTTTTGAATCATATTCTTTATTTGCAAATATTAGGTCTTCTGTTCTTAAAAGTAGCACAATTTATAAATATAGTAAATTTATATCTTCCTTAAATTTGAAATTTTGTCATTTCATTTTTTATCTTTAGCAGTTTTATGGCCATATCAGTATGTAAGTTGCAAAAATTAAAACAAAAATATTCATCATTTTCAAATTAGTGTATATCAGTTGCGTTTTGTCCCACCACTTTTACTGAATGAAAATGTTAACATTAATTATTTGAGGAAACACTGTGGATTAAGATTAATTCACAGTTGTATATTTCACTGGTTAAATCATTTAATAATTTGAATAAAAGGTAATATAGGATTGTTCAGGTCACTCAAGGACTCATGGCTCCAGCACACTCACCACAGGTAGGCAAGGACTCAGTCACAAGTGGCTTGTGGAGATGTACGGGCCCTGATGCTCTCTGTGCTCCTCTTTCTCTGATTATTTTATGCTACATCAGATGTTCTGCAAGGGTTTACAGAGTGCTCTTCATATCCTACTTAGGGTGTTCAGTTGTATTCAGTAACCTTCTCTCTGCTTTACCCAAAGCCAGCTATTTTGACCATCACTTTTGCGTGTACACTCTAGAAGTCTGTGAGATTCTAATAAAATTTGCTATCTGCCCTCAGCTGATATTCCTGCCAGCTATTTAACTGGTAATTATTGTCAGCTATCAGCCATCAACTGGTAGTCAGTTACCAGCCATGCACTGGGAGAGCTATTGTCCACCCACGACTATACTCCTACTCTTCTGCCTCACTGAGGGAAGAACTCAACCTAGGAAGTAAATCTTACGGGTTACAATATGAAGTGAACTTTAGCTATTCAGTGTTAGTTGACTAGTTTACAAAAATAGCAGTTGAGATAATTTTCTGGTGCCATGTACCGTTATACAGCCAGTGCACCCAGACTTGGAAAGAGAGAGGGAGATAGGGGGTATAATGCTGAAATGGATTTACTTATAGAAAAAATGTACTTCAGTATAGGTATGGAGAATGATACAGTGGTTTAAATAATGACTATAATGTGTTTAATAGTCACCAAGACTCCAGGCACTTTACTAGATCCTTATTTTAATTATCCAAGTTAATATTCATAACTTTTACATCTTTTAAATATTGCAAAGATTCTATGAAAAATTTAGTTTGCATCTCCAAATCCTTCAATAAATAGGACCAATTTAGTCCAGTGTTCTTATTTTTTACAAATAAGAAAATAAACCTGAAGAGGCCACATGGTTTGTTGGTGCCAATGGGTGGGAAGAAAAATTAATATTCTATCAGCTCTGCAATTCACAATGGATTTTTTCTCCTTGTTTTTGAAACACTGACCTAATTTATGAACTCAGTTACTTAATGTTTAAATTACTATGGCAGTACTAGTTTTCCCTTTTCCCTTACATTTGCTATTTTTTGAGAATGTCACAATTTTATTACTTATAATGATATTTGAACCAAATCACAAAAAAATGTAATAGCAGGTTTAAAAAAATCTTTCTTCAGATAAAACTTAACATTTGTCCTTAACAGACAAAAGTGAATGGCCCATATTGTTATATTCATTTTCTACATTTCTCAAATAAATCCATTTGAATTATATTGCTTAATTACCTCTACTTTGCCTTTGACATGCAGTCCTCTTCACTAAGAATATAAAGTGCTGAAATTACACCTTTTCTAGTGAACTCAACAATTCCCTATGAAACACAAAATTTTGGATAAGAAGGGACCATCGCACTCCATCACTAACCCACCCATTCATTCATTCATTCATTCACTTAAAATTTTACAGGGTTAGATACATATTTAAATCACAATATAGTCAAATACTTTATTCCATCCAGGCTCACTGTCACTACTTTATACTGATTTATGCTTGTTATGTATCCCTACACTCCATCTACAATTATAACTCAGCTGTCATTTTGTCTATTCTGTTCAAGATAATAAAAGATATGCCAGAGAAAGATAAGCCATTGTTTCTAAAAGAGACATTTAACTTTAAAATCATATGAAAAGAATGACTATAAACAATAGCTCTAGACTGTCAGTACCTGTGACATGTTTAATTTTTTTATTCTGCTAAGGATCTAACAAGGTAGGATATCACAGTGTCACAGATGTAGGCAAACCACGAATAGCCTACATAGAGTGAAGGGTTTTGTCATTCCTAGGAGGCAGCAGGATGAGCTTGCTGTTTGTATGCATCCTTTCTGCTCCCAATCCCAGTTTACTGAGTGTTTACAAAGGAAGTAAATGTGGACATTAGCCCATCCCTAGGTGTTTACTAATGCAAAGAAACTCCAAATTTGCAAAACTATCAGTTTTGCATTACAGATGGTAAGAAAAGAAATACTTCAATATTATCACAAAAAAGAATGTTACTTACATTTTATTAGTCAGTGAAAAGTTTGCTCTCTGTTCTAGAGAATCCCATATTACTTTCTAAAGTATCTGTGTTATTATGTACAAGTGCTTATCTATATGAATAGGCCATACAGACACAGATGTAATATGTGATGAAATGTGATCCCTTATGCTGCTCCTTTTCTAGCTGTACCCACCTCATGACTCTAAGTCGAGGAATAACTGAAATAAATACATGATATCATTTAATGATAGATGTTCAAAACTATTCACCTTAATAGACACTAATTATCCCATTGCTCCTCCTAATGAATGTGGCCCCAACACACTTTTCTTTCTGCATGGATGGGAATATGTTTTGGGTTAGAAACCTTACATTGCTTCAGTGAATGTTCTGAATGATAAAATACAGTAGAAGGTCTGTGAAAAATCAAATAAAAACTAAACATGGTGGAAATTTACAGGCTAAAATATAAGCATTATGCAGAGAAAAATCCTTCTTTTTTTTTTTTTTTAGGTTTCTCTGTATATAAAATTTAAGTAACACATGTCATAAATATTTCACCAGGTATTATAATAAGAAACATTGTACTTTCTCTTATATATTTTATGTACTCTTCCAGGCTTGATCTTACACATATTCAAACATTCCCTTACATTGGCAAGCACCATTTCTGAGCATTGCTTAGTTCTTTTTTTTTTTTTTTTTGTGCCTTGATGGAGCAATTGAAAGAAATGCTGTGTAAATTTACAACATCCTCAAATACCTTGTTTCTATATACCAATGTCTATATACAATGACTCTGGAGGACAAAAATCCTATACTTAAATAAAACCTAATTACTTAAGTCAATAACAAGACTCAATAGACCTCTACTTAGTGACTGATTAAAATAAGAAGCATCTGGGTTCTCTTTTAGTGTTTATTCTTTTCTCTTCCTTTTAATTTTTTTTTCTTTAAAATTTACCTGGTTGTTAGTTTTCTCAACTGTTTTTACACTAGTAGCTTATTAATCTAGGGGCATATTTTTTTAAAAATCTAATTTATATTAGCTACATGATTATTTCCCTATCTACTTTGAAATTAAGGTACTGATCACTCTTTTCCTATAGTCTTACTTGAATGTAAAATCTCCAGACAGCAGTAGAAGAAACTAGTACAGTAATAGCTGCCATATCTATCTATAGATAGATAGATTGTTTTTCATATCTATAGATAGATATATAGATCTATATTAGATCTATAGATAGATATATAGATATAGATATATATTTCATATATATATAGAGAGAGATAGATAGATAGATAGATAGATGTCTATGCATTTATATGTGAAAAACAGACATTTGATTGCTGAGAATACTCAGGTCTCCTGTAAATGTACATATATCAAATATGAAAAATCACTAATTATGTCAGGTATATACCAAATCGATCACAACCTGAAAAAAACTATATAAATTATGTTTCTTATGTTGTTTATTAGAAATAATCTTTATTGTTATATAAAGTAAAATTGATTAAAGTATCGATATAATCATGCTGTAACAAAATACAATTTTCTTGTATTTCTAGGTCCACTGTCAATTGTTTTATACCAGACTATATTTTTTTACTAATTTATTTTTGTATGCTTTGTCTTAGGTCCCTAGCGTATTTTTATATTGTAATAATTACCCAGAAAAGTGATAATTTTTCAGTTCCTTATAGTGATAAAAGTTATTGTGTTTAACAGAAACTGAGTGAAGCTTGGGGAATTGTTTCTGTACACAAAGTTTCTAGAAAGGTGTGGTAATGATTTATATTAGCTAATGCATTATAAATACAGCTACATGTCGAACTCTTCTCAGCAATAGTACATTCAGTGAGTAAGTCTGTGCACATCTTTCTTAATCTAAAAGTCTTACTTAATATGATCTTTCTCCAGATTTTGCAATACCAACATCCTCAGCTCTTCACTATTCTCTGGGATATCATTAGATATTAAGAAATATTTCAGCTCTCCCTGCAGCAGCATATAGAATAAAGGGATTTTGTTTTACTTCTTACATAGGATAATACATTTTCTTTGATTTCTTTTTAAGTCTATTCAGTTCTAGGAGTTAGTTTACATGAAAAAAATAATATATACAAGTGCTAATTATTTTTTTCCTCAAGAAAATTCACTGGTGACATCTAAGTTTCAGAGTAACATTTTTCAGGGATGAAAATACAAAAGGGGCTAAGGTAAAAAAGAAAAAAAAAAACCCTTGGCAATCTAACATTTATATCATAGTTTAAATTACACTTCTGAATGAAATTTATTAAGGCAAAAATAGAGTGAAATGTGTCTTCAAATTCAACGTGTAGAAAAAGATCACTTTGAAGGGTGAATTGAAGATGACAATTTAGGAAGGGGTCCTTGGGGGAGGAGCGAGAATTGCCGCTGAAACTGTAGAGTATAATGTCATGGCTGCAAAGAGAATCAGTGTTTGAAGAAGCTCTAAGTGGTCTTGAGTGCTAAGTGCAATGTTTCCCACATCATTACCGGAAATGACACTGGCATTAGTCTCGAAAGGGTAGATTGAGTTTCAGTCGGGGTGAGGAAATGAAGCAGGAAGTGTAGAAAATAACTCTAGAGAGCTGACTTGTAAGAGAGCTGCAAATTTTGCAGATCACTTTCTTGAGGCATTAAAAAAAAAAAAAAATTAGTGAGCTGGGGATTTAGCTCAGTGGTTCCGGTGCCTGCCTTGCAAGTACAAGGACCCGGGTTCAATCTCTGCTAACCACATACAACAATACTGCATGTGATGACTCCCGCTCATCAGCAATCAGTACCATATACTACACTACCAGGCGTGGTGGTTCACGCCTATTATCGCAGCACTCGGGAGGCAGAGGCAGGAGGATTGCTGAGTTTGGCGCTGAGCTCAGGACCAGCCTGGAATACAAAAGGAAAGCTTGTCTCTAAAAAGTAAAGGTAAATAAAGCAATTTTTTTTTTTTTTAAGTTTCTTGTGTGAAATTTGGGTATCACTCAACTAAGGATCCCTAAGTTTATAAAGGTGTTTGTTTTATTTGGTATGCCCTGATCACTAGTAAGGTGAACATTCTTAAACAAAACCAAACCAGTAAATTACTGATGTAAATCTTTTTAAAAAGCTAAAGAATATAACCATGATGAAGTTGTTTACTTTCATTATAATAAAATTATCCTACTAATTCAAATATTAATATGGGAGCGTCAATCAGAAATAGTCATTAACATGAACATGGATAATCATCTTTTGCGTACTCGTTTTCGAGAAATTTATGAGAAACGTCAAACTTTAATACTCACTAATGGACAGCGAGGAACCAGATACAATGTTTCACAAAGTATGTGAATAGATCTGAAGTTTGTTGGGCAAGATCGAGTGACTAAGTCAGACTCTTTCACCCACTTTTAGGAATTGGGTCAGTTTTTAGGATACTTAAATAAAGAAACATTTCAACTATTTCCAGGAAGAATTCTGGCATACTGACATAAAATCATAACATTTTATCATACTTTGTATTTTATTTCCCCTTGATGTGACATAAAGAGTTTCAAAAATATTTTGAGCTAAGGAAAAAAATCTGTATTAATGTGTTAGAGTTCTGGGTAAAGTTCTGAAATGACTAAATATGCAACATTTTATATGCCATTGAATTACACACTTGAGGTAAGTGATAGATGAACTTTGACCACAGAACATCTAATACTCAACTTAATGAAATGTTGAAACCTTCAGATATCCACAGCTCTGATTTCTGTACTTAGAGTTAGAATCCTCATTTTTAACATATCCCAGGGCACAAAGGAGCGAGCCATAGATCTATGATAACTCACAAAAAGCACTGCAATATGGTCCACCTCTGGTCCACAAGATCAAAAAGGGTAAAAAATAATTGTGTGAACCTTAAATAGGTTCCCTAGACAACCATGTCTTAGATTGGTCATTGATTCTCTGAGTAAAAGACAGGGATCATTTTGAAAAAAAATGTTTAATTTATTGTCACCAAATATTATCCAATTGTCCCAGAATTGCTGATGTGTCTGATGCACATTCATTGGTAGTAAAAATGGTATCTTCATGGTGTTCAGTATAGCATCAAAATAAATTATACTTACCTGATGAGAATTATCAGAAATCTTTCACGCTATAGTCTGGGATATTTTACAAACAAAGAAAAACAAATAAAAAGAAAACTGAAGTTAAGACATCTCTAAAAGGGTATAATTTCAAAATAAAAATTGTTATCAGCTTTCCAGAAGAGAAGATGACCTGATACACATAGAAAAAGCTTAATGATGCTGTAATAAATTTTTGGAGTGATATTTTATTAAATTAATCAGCCTACTTAGTTATATTCTCTTCTATTGTGAGCCAAGAGTGACCACTATATTTTGACAATGCATAGATCAAAAATATGCTAATTTGTACTTCACTGCAATTGCTTCTTCTTGATTAGTTTTCTTCTTTTAGCAGGCTATTATTTTCTCAAGAGGATTTACAAGTAGCATTCACTGGTCATGACAAACCTTCAATTAACTAGCTTTCACGCAGTGTGTATTATTATCTCATTATCACGTTGTCTTTTTGTTCTTTTTTTCTCACTCTTTCAAGTTATTTATTTATTGCAATTGGCCCACACAAAATTTTCTTAATTATTTTAAATGACACTTCTGATAGAACTAACATATTTTTCATGGAATTTTTCTAGAAAAAAATTGTTCAGAATCCAATTTAACTTTGCCCCTCAAGAATATAGATTCAAGGGCCAGGGAGTTAGATCAGTGGTTCCAGCGCCTGTCTTGCAAGTGCAAGGGCCCGGGTTCCATTCCCCGGTAACCACATAACAATACTGGGTGTGAAGACCCACACCCAGCAGCAACCAGTACCACATACCACAGTGCCGGGCGTGGTGGCTCACGCCTGTAATCCCAGCACTCGGGAGGCAGAGGCAGGAGGATTGTGATGTGAGTTTGAGGCTGAGCTCAGGGACAGCCTGAACCGCAAAAGCGAGACCCTGTCTCAAAAAACCTAAAAAAAAAAAAAAAAAAAAAAAAAAAAAAAAAAAAAAAGAATATAGATTCAAAAGAATGAGTTCTGAGGTGAGAAAGAGTAGAAGATAGTTTTCTTGTCTGAATTATGCCTCTTAGAGTGTTGTCTCTTTATTTGTGAAATTAAAGAGGTATTCTAAAAGGATTTTAGACTCTAATTTTTAAAATTTCTCTTTGTCTAGGCTATTTTGGAATGGAAATGATTTTAAAATGAAGTTTTACCTCATTTTCATAACATTTCTTTGACTTCTTATAAAAGTACTCTGTTACCAATTTTTCTTCTAGAAAATAGAGTCAATGAAACTAATCACAATTATGTCATGATTTTACTAACACAAAAATATTAGTTATTTTATACATGCAGATATTATGATTGAATGTCCACGATAAGGCACAATGCTCACTAATGTATGAAATGTGACCATAACTTACAGGTAGTTGAGTATGTGTCTGGATTACTGAGTGCTACTATACAAAGAAAGTAAACCACTGTTTTACTCAAAGGCATCTCAATGGTGGAACTACTGGGAAATCCAGGGAAAACTTCTCACCTTTCTCCACCAGACTCCATCTTTCTATAAAAAGTCAAAGATCATGTTCTTGTAATCCAGTCATATATCAAAAAGTCCTGGTTATGAACTCAAAAAACTTCAAGTGAGCCTGTAGATACAAACCATAAGAGAGTGCATAGAGAAGCTCCAGTAGATCAAGAAATACAAGGTTCAAAATCTAGGATAGAATAAAATTCCAATGTAAACCTCAAAGTATGAAATATTTCTTGCCTATGGAGTTAAAAACAAGGTGAGCATCCAAAAAGCAATAGAGTGACAGTTACATGAAGATAACGAAGATAATTTTAAAACCTCCTAAGATTCAAAATAACTCCAGTGTACCTAAAGCAAGAATATCATGAGTAAACATGTCATAAGCAGATATGCAGAAAGTAGAAAACATTTAAAAAGAAAAAAATGAAGATGAAGCTTTTGTAAATAAGAAAGGGAGGGGTTATCTAAAAGAAGAGATTAAGAAAAATAGAGAAATCAATGTATAACATACAGGTACAAATACCTATGATTAATATGATCATTATTTATAGTTAAACTATACAAATTAATTTTAAAATAAGTAAGAATTTTAGTATAAAGTTAGCAAATCTAATTATAATGTCTTTATATCAATATATAATTTTAGTTTTTAAAAAATTGAGTTTATCATTAGCTTTTATTAATACATTAGGATCATATTAATCATTAAGAATTTGCACATGACACACTTTAATTCTTATTTTTTTCCCATTCCCCTGCTCTTCTTCTGTATACATTAACTTTGTTTCTATTTTCTTCTTTTATTATCCACTTTTTTCTTTTTCTTTTTTGCTCTCACATTCCCCCCTTAAAGAATGATAAATTAGAGACATTTATAGCTGAGTGGATGCACTTTGAAGTCATATTCATAAGTAAAATACAGAGGACACATGGGTAAATATCATATTGTTTCTCTAGAGTGAGAAATTGAAGCTACAAATGCGGTCCAAAATGTATGACAGGGATTGTGAAATAGGAAGAAAATGCTCTGCATATAATTTTAAAGAATATCTTTTCTGGAAGTCTTGAAAATCTTAGGTTTCATATTAATTTAACCAAAACTTTAAGAAAGACATCACTTTCTGACTAGCAAATTAATAAAAAGAAAAAAAGTAATGTGTTCAAAATGGCTAATTCCCTGATGGGCATAGTTATTGTCCATATACTTTCTACTTGCTTTTACTTCTTCTTCTGAAAAATTGTCTGTTCATTTCAGATGCCTATTTTTGAATTGGTACTTAAAATTGGGGGGTGGTGTTGACATTTTTAAGCTCTGTTTATATTCTACATAGTAATTCTTTGATTAACCGTTGGTGTTTTCCCTCATACGATTTTTTTTTTTTTTAACTCAGATAGTGGTTTCTCTTGCTGTGCAGAATTTTTAGTAAGGTTAATATCAGTTGTTCATTTCCTGTGCTAATTCTCATGATGTAGAGGTTTTGTTCATAAAATCTTTCACTAAGCCAAGGACTCCAAGAGTTTTATCTAACATGTTTAGCAGCAGTTAAGTGTTTCTGTTCTAATATTTAGGTCTCTAATCCACTTAGATTTTAGGTTATGGCAAGGTAAAAGAGATAAGTCTAACTTTAGTCATTGGTAGTTGAAACCCAGTATTTGCAGCTTAGGAGGTTATCTTTCCTCCATTGAGGGTCTTTGGTTCTTTTATCAAAGATGAAGTGGCTTAGTTTATGTGATATTGTTTCTGGAGCTTCTAATCTGTTCCGCCAATTCTTGGGTCTATTACTTTGCTAGTATTATGCTGTTTTTAATCACAGTGTCTTTGCAGAATAGTTTCAAATTATGAATCGTGATACCCCCTACCATGTCCTTGTTGCTTAGGATTGCTTTTGCTATTTTAGGTCTTTTGTGGTTCCAGGTGAAGTTTTGGATTATTTTTGTTAGCTTTGCAAAATATGCTCTTGGGATTTCATTTGGAATTGCATTGAATCTATATAGTAGTTGTGGGAGAATAGCCAAAGAAATGTCATTTCTTATAACATTTGAATCCATTGAATACAAGGTAATTCTTTCATATTTGTTATTATGAAGAAATGTAAAATATGGTTCAATATTACAAATGAAAATGAATCCTTGAGCATAATTCATGCAAAAAATTACATATACAAAAAGTTGAAGTGTTTTTGAGAATTATATATAAACAGGAAGTTGCTTTTGCTGTTTTATTTTTTTCTTGAAATTAAATACTGATCAGTACTTAAATATGCCAAACAAAACTTCCATTTGAACTGCAGTACTTGCTTTAATGGAGGAGTTTAGATTTACATTTATAACACTTTCCAAGCACATAAGCACTGTAACTGGAGGCCCTATGCGTTGGAATTAGGCTTGGGTGGTGGTCAAAATTTAGGATAGTGAAACAAACAGAGGATTTCATGATATAAACGAAATGACATAAATGTCAAAAGTTATAAGAAGGAATTAAAAATACTAATTTTAACATGAATCAATGCTTTTTTTCTTTCTTTTTCTTCTGGATCTTTTTGGGAAATATACTTCATTTCCCTTAATTAAGCATATTTTAACAGTTTTATAGGTAAATTTTCACAGAATTTTGTTTCATTATTACTATGGTCATTTATGTATACATAAGTATGGAAAAATTAACAAGTATATTCAATTTTTCACTTTTAATGTCAGATATTTTTACTTTTGTTAACATGTAAGTATATGAATTAAAATTATGAGAAAACTAACAAAATACATTCATAACTCTAAAATCTCAGTTATGGAAAAAAAACTGATCATCAATCAATTGACTTGCTTTTGTAAAATAAATATTCTTACATTAAAAGTTTAATTGAATTTAATGTAGTTTCAGTTGTTACTAGCCAGCTGATACTTTACTAGTGTATGAAGCTAGGAAAAAACTTCTATATGGTTAAGTCAGGTTTGTAGTAAGTTATTCTAAATGATCACTTTTTTTCTTAGGGAGAGTCAAAATATCTAAAATAAATCCTGTCAAAATGTTATTGTTATATATTTCCAGAAAGTATATATATGTATATGTATGAACTTACATATATACATTTTAACAGTAAATTAAATTCACTTGTTCATTTTTTAGAAAAAATGTATCTACTTAATGTGAGACTGATATTCCT
>PVIR01026133.1:0-24213 GCA_004026965.1 Petromus typicus | reverse complement strand
GAAATCTATCCATTTCTTCTACATTTTCCATTTTATTAAAGTATAAATTTTCAAAGTAGGTGTTTATTATCCTCTGGACTTCCTCTGGGTCGGTAGTAATTTCTCCGTTCTCATTCCTAATAGCATAGATATGAGCCTTTTCCTTCCTTTCTTTAATGAGGTTGGCTAAGGGTCTATCAATTTTGTTTATCCTGTCAAAAAACCAACTTTTGGATTCATTGATTTTTTGAACCGTTCTCTTGGTTTCTATTGCATTAATTTCTGCCCTGATCCTTATAATTTCTTGCCTAGTGCGAGTTTTGGGTTTGCTTTGCTTTGCTCCTCTCTTTCTAGTTGCTTGAGGTGCAGAATTAAGTTGTTTATTTGAGCTTGCTCCGTTTTCTGGATGTAGGCTTTCATTGCTATGAATTTTCCTCGTAGAACTGCTTTCATTGTGTCCCATAAATTTCTATATGTTATACTGGGGTTATCGTTTAGTTGTAAGAACTGCTCAATTTCTTCTCTAATTTATTCTGTGAACCATTGGTTGGTCAGCAGAATGTTGTTCAGTTCCCATGTGTTTGTGAAGATCCTGGGCTTTCCTTTGCTATTCAGCTCCAATTTCAGGGCACTATGGTCTGACAGTATACAAGGGATAACTTCAATACCTTTATATTTCCTTAAACCTGATCTAAACAACCAAATGCCCATTGACAAGGTCTGTTTTTGAGAATGATCCATGAGAAGCTGAGAAGAATGTATATTCTGTCTTTGTGGGGTGAAATACTCTGTAGGCATCTATTAAGTCCATTTGCTGAAGAGTCTGGTTGAGCTCCAGGATTTCCTTAGTGACTTTTTGTCCAGTCGATCTGTCTCTTTGTGACAGTGGGGTATTGAGGTCCCCTACTATTATTGTATTGGAATTTATCTGGTTTTTCAAGTCCGTTAATATTTGTTTTATATAGTTAGGTGCGTTAGAATTTGGAGCATAGATATTTAAGATTGTGATTTCTGTCTCTTGGATTTTTTCTTGAACTAAAAGATAGTGTCCATCTTTATCTCTCTTGATCAGCTTTGGCTTGAAGTCTATTCTGTCTGCCAATAAAATCGCCACTCCTGCTTTCTTGCTGTGTCCAGTCGCATGGAGTATTGTTTTCCATCCCTTTACTTTTAGTCCATGGGTTTCTTTCTGAATTAGGTGTGTTTCTTGTATACAACAGATTGTAGGATCTTGTTTTTTGATTCACTCTGCCAGTCTGCATCTCTTAATTGGCATGTTGAGTCCATTGACATTAATGGTTATGACTGATATAGGTAAATTTAGTGCTGCCATGTTTTTCTGTTCTTGGCTGTGTTATTCTACTTCTGCCCTTTCTCCATCAGTTTCTTGTTTGGTCCCATGGGCTGACTCGATTAGGTCTCATGCATTTGTAACTTTCCTTATTTTTCTCCAAGATATTCTTTAAAATGTTTTGGAGCACAGGTTTCATATTTGTGAAGTTTTTCAGGTGTTCTTTGTCATGAAAGTATCTTATTTCCCCATCAATTTTGAAGGATAGTTTGGCAGGATGCATCAGTCTGGGTTGGAAATTGTTTTCCTTTAGGGCTTGGAAGACTTCACTCCAGGCTCTTCTTGCATTGAGTGTTTGAGTTGAGAAGTCCGCTGTGATCCTGATGGGCTTCCCTTGGAATGTAACTGTTTTATTTTCTCTGGCTGCTTTCAGTATTTCATTCTTTTTTTGAATATCTGGGACTTTTATGATGATATGCCTAAGTGTAACATTTTTTCATGTCACGGGCGTGTGGCATTCTGTATGCTTCATATATTTGTATGTCCAGTTCTTTACCTTTTTCTGTGAAGTTTTCTGCCATTATCTGTGTGAATAGCTTTTTGATGTCTTTAGCATTGTCTCCTGCTTCCTCAGTGACTCTAATCAATCTTATGTTATTCTTCTTTGAATCATCTAGGAGCTGTTGGATTGACTTTTCATTATTGCTTGCTTTTTTCCATAGATTATGCCTTTCCAGTTCATTGGTTGAGATCCTGTCTTCTAGATCTGAAACTCGGTCTTCTGCCAAATTCATTCTATTGTGCAAACTTTCATTTTCATTCTTAATTTCCTGGGCTTTTGCTTGTAGGTATTTAAAAGGTTCCATTGCTTTTGCTATCTTGGATTCTATCAACTCCATGATTTCCTCTTTAGCTTTATTAATCATCATGTTGACAGTGTCCAATATCTTTGCTTTCATCTCAGAGATCAGTTCTGATTTCCATTTTTCTAGATCTGCTTTGGTTACCATTTCTGAGGGCCCTGGAGACTGGGCTTCAAACTTCTCTATTTCCCTTCCCCCTGTGTGACCTGGAGGTGAGGATCTTTGTGTCTGAGTCCGAGTGTTTCCTCATCTCTGACCTACCCTGTTTTCTGGTGCTGTTTGTTGCATCACTTTCCTCCTAATAGTTAGGAACCTGAAAATATCAGTGTTTCCTGAGTTGTTCTTTACAGTCTGTATTGGGACCTAAGGAAAAATCCCTAGTTCTGGCACACCATATGAGACACTCAATCAGTACAGTCAGGACACCTTCTCCCATCTGCTCTCTGGCTCCTGCACTGCTACAATGGTGCTGCCTGAGGTTCTAATGGGCCCCCCTGCTCACCAATACAGAGTCTTTGGGCTCACTTGTGCAGTCGGCCTGGAGGCCAGTAGGCTGTAGGCCCTGTGCAGCTGCAGTGGTAGGGGCTGATGTTCCAACAAGCTCCCCTACTCATCAATACAAGGTGACTGGATGTGCTTCTGCAGTTGCCATGGAGAAATTCAGACTCTGACCTGCTAACCTCAGTCCCTGGGTGCTCTGCCAGTGTGGGCCTGGAGGCCAGTAAGCTCCAACTCCAGCGCAGATTCGGTGACGCAGATTTGGTGGCGCAGTTGCTGTTTCCCGAGCCACCCGCTGCTAAACTCAGTCCCTGGGTGCTCTTTCAGCATGGGCCTGGGGGCCAGTAAGCTCCAACCCCAGCGCAGATTCGGTCGTGTAGTTGCCATTTCCCTAGCTGCCTGCTGCTAACCTCAGTCCCTGGGTGCTCTTCCAGCATGGGCCTGGAAGCCAGTAAGGTCCAACCCTGGCACAGATTCGGTGACACAGACTCGGTACCACAGTCACCGCTTCCCGAGCCACCCGCTGCCAAACTCAGTCCCTGGCTGCTCTTCCGGCGTAGGCCTGGAGGCCAGTAAGCTCTTACCCTGGTGCAAATTCAGTGACACAGACACCGTGCAGCAGTCGCCGTTTCCCGAGCTGCCCGCTGCTAAACTCAGTCCCTGGGCGCTCTTTGGGTGTGAGCCTGGAGACAAGTAAACTCCAAACCCGGTGCAGATTCAGTGACGCAGACTCGGTGCCACAGTCGCCATTTCCTGAGCCACCCGCTGCCAAACTCAGTCCCTGGGCCCTCTTCCGGCATAGGCCTGGAGGCCAGTAAGCTCTAACCCTGGCGCAAATTCGGTGGCGCAAATTCGGTGACACAGACTCGGTGCAGCAGTTGCCATTTCCCTAGCCGCCCGCTCCTAAACTCAGTCCCTGGGCTCTCTTCTGGAGTGGGCCTGGAGGCCAGTAAGCTCCAACCCCAGTGCAGATTCGGTGGCACAGTTGCCATTTCCCAAGCCACCCACTCAGGAAAACTCTTTTCTTATCAGCCTCATCATTTATAAGTCTCACAATGAAGTTATTCACACATCCCGTAGAATGGTAACAATTCTTGTCTTCATTTTATTCCACATCCTTTCAAAGTCTGCCCTTTTGAAAAAAAAAATGAGGGAAAACAATCAAAGAGCCGATGGCTCTGTCCAGGGGATGGCTGAGGGGACAGCTGTTGGTGCCTGTGAGGACTTTGGTAAGGATCTCTGTGAAGTGCCGTCTCTACACTGTCTCCCCCAGTCTGGGAAGAAATTATTGCTCCAGGACCTTGGATAAACAAAGTGATCCCAAGTTCTCATCTGTCCTGTCTCCCCGACAGTAACAGGTTACTTTTTAAGTTTCCTCGTCTATGCCACTAGTTAGCCTCTGCATTAGCACTGTGCAGGCAAGCACTTAAATACACTAAGAGTTGTCTGGGATCAATCTTTGGTTCCATGTATAACCACCTCTCACTTATCTAACTGTGAAAGGTAGGATTTGTTTTGTTTCCCCTTAACATGAACACTTAATTTCTCCAGCAGCAATGTTAAAGTTGTTCACTTGGGCCTGGGAAGGTCCTTGTATCCAGTGGCTCCACCCAGAAATGGAACGGAGCCAGCTTGGCCTTTCTCTGCATCTCCCCCCACCAGCTGCATAAACAGATATTGCTCCAGGCAGGTCACAGCTGGCTAAGCTGTGCACACAGGCCGTGGGGGTTGAGGCACTGGTTCATCTCCAGTTTTGAATGGTTTCCCAATGTGATGCTGTGTGCCCACTTTCTTTCAATCCAGGCCATGAAGTTGTAACATTCCCAGGCGTGTACTGGGTTCTTAGGGTAGGGAGCAGGAGGGGTACCTATTACTCCAATATCTCACATGAATGGCTCATCCCTCTCAGAGGAGAGGTGCTGAGTTTGCTTGTGCTCTGGATGCTCATGAGAAGTCCCTCCTGCCTGTCACACATCTCAGGAACCCTCATGACTTCCCCTACTTGATGCAATGATGGCAAGTTCTTCCCCTGTTCTTTGTTTCTGCTCTTTCCTGCTTTGTGCTTCCTTAATTTGTTTTGTATGGAACATTCTCTGGGGCACAGAATGATCTGTCCGTACTAACTTCCTTTGGGATCTTTAGAAGCCCCTGATACCCAGGCCTAACACCAGCTGTATATGACCCAGGTGAGCACTTCAAGTTAGACTGTGGAAAAATTAAAAATGTAGTGGCCAAGGTTTAAAATACAAGGTTGACTCACGTGCTTATATTGATAATGAGGAAAATCTGCTTTGATTTGCTTGGTGCATACAGCACTGGGCTTTATTTCAGATCTTTCTAGCAACTTGATTTAGTGGCAAATCTGAGGCTACAAAGCCTTTCTGTTATGTGGCAAGCTGGGTGCAGTGAAATTCTGAGACTGTTACCAGCACAAGTATGTAGAACACCACAACAAAAATACCTCAGAAGGTTCTTAAATGTCAGAATGGAGGCAGATGTTATCGGTTCCTCCAAAATTAGAGAAGACTGCAAGAAATATAGCTATATTATTTCTTGTATATATACTGTATGTATTTTACATATTGCATCTCACTCTCTGAGAAAATAAATCATTTATAAAATAATATCTTAATTTTAGTAGCACCTTAAAATTCATATCGGATGGACTTTGTACTATAAGAATAGCTAAAGATGGTTAAAATATAGGATTTGGAGTCAGACAAATGTGACCACTCCTTAACTGTGTGAAATTATTTAATCTTAACTTCTTTCCTCATCTGTGAAAGTGGGACAATGACAATACTTCTTTGTAGGATTTTGTAAGGATTGGCCTGTGGCCTGTGTGATGCACATATTAAGTGTTTAATATGTGATAGCTATTATAATTATCTCTTCATGCAGTCTGCCTAAGACAGAATCCACAGCACTGAAGGTATTCTATTAGGCACTGTATCAATAGTTTTCTAATGTACTTATGGTACTTTAATGAGACAGCTTTATGAATGTGCCCAGAGAAGTTCTTGGAGCATGGTATGCACTAAAAAGTATGAATTCCTTCAATTTTCTAAGAAAAGCCCAGAGTATAATAGATCTACCAGCCACCATTTGATTGCCACATGGACATGGACTGTGACCATGTAGGTGAAAATTAATTGATTCTCTTAAGATAGTCTAGTAAGTCAACTAGGAGTTCAGAGTGGCTGGATCTCTCCTCTCGAACCTTCTCATTGAATTCTTCTAATCCAGAATCTGAGGTGGAGACTAAGGCATCCAAGATAAATCAGCAGAGTAGTGGAACTCCCAGAAATCCAGCAGCTCCTTAAATTAGTTGGTCTTGAGAATGGCTGAGTCAAGTAACTGACTTCTCCAGGTCAGCTGTCTCTGGCCTTCTCCATCCTTATTTCCACCCCTGAGATTTCCTTCAGAATCTATAACTACTTTAAGGTCTTAAGTGGTATTTATTCACTAATATAGGAAGTGTATTTAATAATAAAACACTAAATGAGAGTGTTTGTATTTCATTTGGATGTCAAAATTTTAATTACATGGAAATAATAACATAGTTGTAAACATTCAGGAGATATTCTCTGTGGCGGTCATCTACAGTTTGACCAATATCAGCACCAAGTACCGCCATTCAAAAATCATTGCTCTGAGTAATTACAAGTGTCACCTGTCCTTCAGGGCATTCTCAGCTCTATTGGCCAGATGTAGGATACAGTCCATACAAATGTTCTATTCTTCCCTTTCCTAGTCTTACCTTTGGTGAAAATTACCATTAAGAAGGGTTAGAGCAGAGGACTCTATTTCTTTGGGGTTCCAATGCCTAGAATGATTCCAGAGACATAGTAGGCATTCAATAAACACTGATTGATATAAAGTTTAGAATTTCAGATAATTCACAACCAATAATCCATGTTTTGTGGATTATGGTGATCTGAACTGTCCATAGATACACACAGTGTAGGCTGAGCATGGAGAAGAGAGGCATAGGTAAGAGGTTCTCATGGCACTTGGAGCACTGGCTGACAGGCAGTCTGTGGAAGGGCTTCATCACCTTGCATCCAACTCAGTACAGACCCACTAGCCAACTGCAGCCTGTGTTTGGAGCCTGAAATCAGTTCCTAAATCAGTTTTCTTACCTGAAATCCATCATCCTCAAGAGGTCATAAATACATAATTTAGAAGTAAGATCATAGATTTTTCATGAAGTACCCTGTTATAATTCCTGGCTTGCCACCATATTCTGTTAAAGATGCTCATAAATAAAAATCAGATATAGGGCTAAGCTTTGGGCTTATGTTTATTTTCCTATTATATTATTGAGATAGAATCTCCTTTTAGGTGACTATTTTCATATAAAATAGAAAAAGATAAATTTTTAAATATATAAATTACGATTAGAAGCCCTTTGAAGAAGTTTCATGAAAACAAAGCACTTTCTTTTTTTTCTTTTATTGAGTTTATTGGTACATTTTAGGAATACATTAAGATAACATTTATCATTGAGAGTTTGTACCTGTACATGAAGTATCTTGAAAATCTGATTATTTCCTGCTCCTTTACCCTCCTTCCACCGCCCCACACCCCATTGGAGCACTGGAGCTGCAGTCTCAAGATGCTTGCAGTCTCAAAGCTTGCAGACACAAGCTTTGTTTCTGTTTTTCCTTTTTACCGTCAAACTTTTTCTTTCTCTTCTTGATTTCCTCTGCCCCCATCTCAGTTCCCCTTTTCCTTTGGACATTTTATTCCTATTTAAAAATACATATAATATATTGTGGCCCTCAATTACACCTTCAATTTCTCACACTAGAAAAACAATATGGTTTTGGCATATCTGTGTCCTATTTGTTTCACTTATGAGTATATACTCTAGGTATATCCATGTGAGTATAAATAGGTCTAATTTATCATTTTTTATGGGTAATACTCCATTTTATATATTTTTAAAAACTTTATATCTTCTTTATACAGTCTCCAGTTGATACACATTATAAGATTTGGCTATTACAAACTGAGCTGCTATAAATATGGGTGCACATATGTCACTATTATATGAATCTTTTAATTCTTTCATGAAAATACCTAGCAGGGAAATACCAGGGTCAAATTGGACTTCTAATCCTAGTTTTTTTGAAGGATCTCTACAATGATCTCCACAGTGGCTGCACCAATCTACATTCCTACCAACCAGAGAAGAGTCCTTTCTCTCCACAGCCCAGCCAGCATTTATTGCTGGTTGTTTTCATGGTAGCAGCCATTCTTTGTGGAATGAGATAAAATATGTGTTACCATCATATGCACCTCTTGAACGACCAGTGATGTTGAACATTTCTTCATATGCTTCCTAGTTGCTTTTACTTCTTCCTCTGAAAAGTGGCTGTTTATTTCAGGTGCCCATTTCTGGACTGAGACCCCCAATATTTAAAGACCAGTTCAAAAATGGGCATCTGAAATGAACAGACATTTCGCAGAGGAAGAAGTAAAAGCAGCAAATAAACATATGAAGAAATGTTCAGCATTTCTGGTCATTCAAGAGATACAGATGAAAACAACCTTGATATTTAATCTCACTCCACAAAAAAATGACTGCTATCTCAAAATTAACCAGCAACAAATGCTGATGAGACTGCAGGGAGAAGGAATCCTTCTTCACTGTTGATAGGAATGTAGATGGGTACAACCACTGTAGAGATTAGTGTGGACATTCCTCAGAAAACTAGGATTAGAGGTCCTGTTTGACCTTTCTATTCCCCTGCTAGGAATTTACACAAAAGAATTAAAAGATTCATATCACAGCAACACATGTGCACCCAAGTTTATAGCAGCTCAGTTTGTAATAACCAAATCTTGAAAACAACCAAATGCCCATTAGTTGGAGACTGGATAAAGAAGATGTAGATTTTTATACAATGGAGTATTACTTTGCCATAAAGAATGATAAATTTGAGTCATTTATACTCAAATGGATGTACCCTGAGGCATACTCATGAATGAAATAAATAAGTCACAGTTATGTAAATGTCATATCTTTTCTCTAGTATGAGAAATCAAAGATGTAAATGAGTTCTAGAATGTAAGATAGATATTGTGAAATAGAAAATATTCAGGGGTAAGTAAATAAGTGAAAGAAAATATTTGATAGTTTAAAAAAGGAAGTAAAACTTATATATGAAGGGGAGGGGATTGTGTGGTGGGCAGGGAATGGGAAAAAATGAGAGTTAAGTCACATCATGTACTGGTCCATATTCTTAATGTTGAATGTAATCATGATGTGTATTTGGAATGTACCAATAAAATCAATTTTTAAAAAAGAGAAAAATATATTTGGGGGGTCTGATTTTTAAAGCTCTTTATATATTCTGATAGTAGTCCTTTGAGGAACAGCTAGGAAAATTTTTTCCCACCTTGTAAGTTGACTTTTTTGCTGCTGATGGTAATGAGATAAGATCAAAATAAAACTCTTTAAATGAACTACGCAGATCTGACACATTAGGGGGCTTCTGACCCTGCCAAAATGTCTTTGGATTTTCTCCAAGGAATGAAGAATATTATTCCTCCTTGTTTTGTTTCCAAGTTGAACGTTGTAAAACAACTTATGATCCCCTAAGGTACCAAATGACAAAATATTTTCTCTTTAGGCTATAGGGAAGGCTCTTTGTTAAATTTGGGGAGGTCTCACCTTTTCATGTCCCATGACTCCTATCCAAGGCTCAAGGATCTCATCTTATTAGGTAAAAACTGTTTTAAATTAAGCTATATTATAACTTTACTGGCAGAACACTATATAGCGGCAACAGTTTTTCATGGTATACAAAAATTTAAGATCCTGCTGTTTGGTTTCACCTAGAGAAAATGACTGGGTTTCATTCAACAGTTTTTTTACAGCAGGAGATATTCTGTCTATTTCAGTGTAGCCTGAGCACACTCGCTTCCCCTCTGAATGAAGAATTACAAATGTCCATGTGCAAGGCCATGACAGATGACAGCTTTGATACATGCACAAAACCATTTACTCTTCCTCAGAAATGATGCTTGCAGAAGCAAGTCATTTTTAAAAGTTCCTGTCATACCACAAGGGCATCAATATGTAAGGAAGAGTGAACTCAATTTCTGTGATTTAAAGCATATATATATATATATATATATATATATATATATATATGCATGCTACATATAGGCTATAGGCTCTATAGCATATGTAGGCTATATATAGGCTATATATGCTATATATCTATATACATATATCTATATGTATATATACATATATCTATATATATATATATACGTATATATACATATATCTATATATATCTCTATATATGTATATGTATATATATCTATATGTATATAGATATATATATATCTGCATGCATATATATCTATATGTATATATATCTGCATGCATATATATATGTATATATATATATGCATGCATATATATCTATATGTATATATACATATAGATATATGTATATATATATGTGTGTGTATATATATGTATATATATACATATATATATATGCATATAGATATATAGCATATATAGCATACATATATATATACATACATATAAATAAATAAATAAAGTTGGAAACTTGCAACTATGATAAATAAGAAACATGTAGTCAATATTCTTTCTAAAATAGGAGAGAAAAATATGAGGAAATATAATAAGTTCAATAATATCCATAATCTCTCCAACCAATGAGGACCTCTTTTATTATTTTAGTATGTGATCTTTTGAAACGTTTTGTATTTATGTATATATGCACATACCTTATATACAATCCTGTGTAAAATTTGCCCCCAAATTGTAATAATACTGTACATGCTGTTTTATAAACTTTTTATTTATTTTTTTCTACATTAATAAATTTACACGCAGTATGTTTTTGCATGGGGCAGTTCAAAGAAAGATTAGCAGCTTATTTTGAACATTCTACCAGCTTGTGCACAAGTATGAACAAATAATCCCTCTCTTTGGCTACTTACACTTTTCCACCATCTAGTATCACTTACTGAAGAAAAAATATACAGCGTAAGAAAGTTTTGTATAAATATCTCTAAAACATTTAGAAAAATTCATATTCATGTGTGCTGATAGGAAAATTATATTATAAACCTCTCTATATAGCTTTGAACATATAAGCAGTTTAAGGACAAATGTGAACTACTTTCCTCTCTCCCAGTGTCGATTGATATTGTCTGCCTTCTAACATTTTCTCATCAAAGGGAAAATGATATATGATAAGCATATTTTCCCAAAAGTACAAATAAATTCTACAAAATTGTAAAAATTTCAGAGCTAAATGGTACCTTAGCAATCATCTAGTTCAGATAATGGACTATTTAAATCCTAAGCTAAAGATCTGGGTAAACATTTCCCAAATGTGGGCATGCAAGTGCTGCTCGGTTTGGCATGTGTCTACATTCTCTACTGGTGACACACTGTAGTGTAAAATGAGGGAAAGAATCCAAACTAAACTGTAGCTGTGGCTTGACATGTCTTTGAGAGGGCACATATGCCTCTCCTGCTTAAATTCAAGATCTCATCAGATGATGCGAAGAGAAGAGGGGGAGAAGAGCAGCCTGGACTTCCTTCACACATCTCCAGCAGTTCCCTCCGAGCTGCTCAGTTACAGGGACTCTGGAAAACTCTAGTGTGGATGCCAAGAATAAGTCATCTCTGCGTTCGGCAAAGCTGCATTTTGAGACAACCTTGAGATGTGGTTTTTAGTTGAGGAGGGCAGGAAAAGTAATATGCTTCTGGTAAGTATCCCTTTCTGAGTGTAAAATGTAAGGAAATAGACATTTCTGAATATGGTTCTGTTGTAAGACCATAGATTACAATATCCTTAAAAACAATCTTTGTTGCTGGGTGTGGTGGCTCATGGCTGTAATCCCAGCATTCATGAGGCAGAAGCAGGAGAATTGTGAGTTCGAGGCTCCCATGAGCTACACAGTGAGCTCAGGGCCAGCCTGAACTACAAAAGTGAAAAATGAAAATTAAGTTGCGTCATATATTGGTACAAATTCTCATTGTGGAGTGCAATCATGATATGTATATGTAATGTACCAATAAATATCTCAATACAAAAAAAAATTTTTTTTAAAGATGAGGCTCTGTCTCAAAAAAAAAAACAAAAAAAAACAGTCTTTATTCCCTTGCTGGTACTGAGTTTAAACATATCAGGCTCTAAGGATGCTAAGTTGGATCCAACAAGGATTCTTTTCTATTTGACAGTATTATGTTTAAACAGAGGAAAGAGAAAACAAATCTCATCCCAACTTTACAATTAGTTTTTTTCTGAAAAGAGCTTTATTATTTAGGTCTGTGTGCAGATGTTACCAAGGAAATCAATCTGAAACTGTAGAACCTAACATTACAAAGCTAGTTCAGAAGCCATACGAGGAAGCACCATCTATAAGGATGCCTGTTGGTGAGACAAGTCTGTCTGCACCTCTCAAAACACAACTTCATTCTCTCACTCACAATAGCGTTACTCCTCCCCCACCCCTTGAAAGAGAACTCGTGGCTCTGGGCTCTGCCATTGCTTACAACACAGTACTATCTAGAGATACCCACATCTCCAAAGGCCATCACCAGCAAACGAGTTGAAATCCGCTCTCTGACCAGTCTGCACGCGTCATTTCTCATTGCTCTCCGCTTCACACAGGCGTTCAGGTAGAAGGTCTGACACAGGGATTGAGGTGAAAAAAAAGTGGAAAGTAGAATTTCTGGGCATGATAGCGGGCGTAGAGATGGATGCTCAGTGAAAGGGATGTCAGGCTGAGGTTTGAAGTGCAAGTTCATAACCACAAAGGGTTATAACAAAAGGGAAAATCATTGTGCCCACTGTCTTTCTGTGCTCTTTTTGATTGTCATACATTTCAATGGCATCCAGATGTTCCATTATTTTAGCTACCAACTTGGGAAATTACATTGTAGTTACTTTCAAAGTTGTCAGAACACTAAACTCAACAATGACAGTTTATAACCCATTTTCTATAGAGTGCTTAATTTTTTTTCTTAACCCTGATGAGCTGGCATTGAAATAAAAAGTCAGGATTCTGAAACTCAATTAGTTTCTATATGCAGAGGTATTCTTTATTCTCATACAAATGCATATTGGCTCTTAGACATACTATTAGGTGCACTGTATTTTAACTTTTCCACTATTTATGTACAGATTTGTTTAAAAATAGAACATCTTCATTCTTTAACTTTAAATTGTTGCACTTTAGACTAAGCTAATAAAATTCTTTGGGGATTTAGATGTATATGTTTCTTTGAAAAGGGAAGGCTAGTTACAAAGACCAATATTATTAACTTTGAAAAAGCATGGCTTTCATTATGTTCAAACACATAATGGTATGTGTATCATATTTTACAACTGATTTATTTAAGATTTTCCTGAAAACCCCATCTGTAATTTCAGTTACAAGGAGATGAAGTTCTGCAGTTTAATGCCTGTAGTATTCTTATGGTAATTTTGAAATTGGGAGATTTGGCCACATTTATAAGTGGTAACTGTAGAAAATCAGCCACTTTCAAATCAAACAAAGGCATAGAGAACCTTGAGTATACTTTGAAAGGAGGCTATTTCAATAACTCTAGTTATAGTGTCTAATTCTTAAAGCATATGAATGAAACAGTTCTTATAAAACTATTGCTGTTTCTATTTTTTTAGTATTATCTCTCTGTACAGTACTTAGCACCCTGTTGAACTCAATAAATATGCAGTGGTGATAATATCATTGCTCAGAATTTATTTAGCACTTTCTCATCTCTTCAGTGTCACAATGTTCTCCTTTCTAGGTGAAAAGAATTTTAATTTAAGGCTCATTCTGAGGCGTAAAGCTTGGAATGTAATGACCCATGTAAGATAATCCTGTACTCTAGTCAGACATTTCTGGAGCAAAGCCACTGGGTTGCCCAAGGATTTATAAAAAATCAGGGCAATTTTATTTCCTGCACTAAAATTCAGAGGCTCAGTTTACTGACTTTCCAGTTTTTACCCTCTAAGCCATCTACATCATAATTCCCTTGCACAAAAATGCAGAAAAGTGGAGAAAATTTGAGTAGATTCACAGTAAATAACTTGATCTGTGGCAGAGGTTGGTGAAGAAATCAAAAAGTCCTGTAAAATGTTTTTTATCAGTCCAACACAGTTTGTCCTTCAGCCTAATTCAGCTGTCACTAGATTCTGGAATATCTGGCAGTTCCCAAACATTTTTACCTATTAAGTTGTATTTCTCTTGACTAAATAGAAACTATCCACAAATAGTTTTGACACTCATATCTTTGATAACCTTAACACTAACACAGTGTGACCTAATGGAGTATGGAACTGTTCATTTGAATGAATGAATAGTTCATGAAGAGAAATACCTAGTGTTGGTTATTATATTGCTTCCATTTTTTATTGATTGATTGAATGGGAAAAGACCTTGCTCTGTAGTTCAGGCTACCTTTGAGTTCACTGTGTACCCCAGGCTGGCCTCAAACTTGTGGCACTCCTTCTGCCTCAGCCCCCTGAATGCCAGGATCACAGGCATGAGCAGCTATGCCGTGCTTATACTGCTTCCTTAAAAGAAGAAAACTCTTTAAGCTACCTAAGAAAATCTTAACTTTTTATTTGAGGAATATAGGACAATAAGCCTATCTCTTCAAAATGCAATTTATTAAGAAATTTTTATAAAATGTGCTGTCAATATTTTCTGAATATTAAATAAATTTCATTCATAAAAGCACATAAACATTTCAGTGTGATAGTTTATAATTGTTAAATAACTGAGTACATACATAAATATTCATGCACACAGAGACACACAAATATTTCCTCCACAAAAAAATGGTAATTATTGGGCATGACAGGGTACTTGTGAGGACTGAGGCAAGACTACTGCATCTTCAAGCCCATCCTGGCCAACATAGTAAGATCTGAGCCCTTGTGTAAAAAGTAGAAAGTCGAGGGATGGAGTTCAGTGCAAAAGTCTTGGGTTCAATCCCCACTACTGCAATATAAAAGGGAGAAATCTCACTCAAGTACCCTAAAATAGTTAAATACAATGGGCCCTTGACTTACAAACTCAAGCAGTTCCCAATGACTGGTTGTAACTAAGTTAACCTAGCTGAGATCTATATGTTTATCTGGGTACATGCTATAGATAACAAGAGACAGGTGAGTTTTCCATTAACTTAATTCACCCAAGTGGTTCATATGTCAGGACCATCGTAACTTGTACACCAGAATGACCCCAGTGAAATATTGCTTAACCATAGGACAGTATGTAATACAACTATGTACCTATTATGAGGAACAACTTACATATTTTGGAACTTTACAGATGAATTTATTGGAAAGGAAGAAATAGGATTTGATTTTTTTAAGAAGAACAGTGTCAGAGAACAGAACAGAATATTCACAATGAGAACACAGAATTAAAGAGGAATAGTATGGCACCACTGGGAGGTTGGGACATGAGCAGCCTGAATGGCAAATAAAATAGAAATTAAAAAGAAATAAAAGAAAGAAACTGAGATATTTCCAACTGGTGATATTTTGAAGAGACAATAGAGATGCATAGCAGATATTTTTAAGAGCCTCTATCGAATTGTGAAAGGTTCTGAGCAGAGGGGTGATATGATGGGAGTATTTCCTTGGGAATTCTCCCTGTTTGTCTAAAGAAGTTCTCTGTCTCTCTCAGTTTCTGTCTCTGTTTCTGCCTCTCTGTCTGTCTATCTGTCTGTCTATCTGTCTCTCTCTCTCTCTCTCTCTCTCTCTCTGCCTCTCCCTCTCATTCTCTCCCCTCTTCCCTCCACCTTCAAATGAATCATCATCTTACAAAAAAAGAATGGTGACATGATGAGAGTCATATGCAAAGATAATTATCCAGTAAAAGAGAACTTTGAAACTGGAAAAGGATTGGAATCCAGCCAGCCAGTTGAGAGAAGACAGATCTAGGAGGTATAAGAATATTATTACCCAGTGGCAGCTAGGAGTGCCAGTAAGATAAATAAACACTGATCAGATGGGCCAGTGAAACTCTGTGACTGAATAGGACTGTGAAGGGAAGAACGGGATAATTCTGCCCCATAGAGGTCAGAAGCTGGTATCAGGAGCCCATCTGTGTAGACATCATGAGTTTGGTTAACTGTGTTTCTTCTTTTCAAATAAAGTATAATGGTTATCTTGCCAGCTGGTGCCTGCTGAAAAAGCCCCTTATGCACCATTATATTTGACTCAGGTCTTCTCTTGTGTGTTTGGATTCCCACTTCAGAAAAGAAGGTTTCCACCAGTGTTTTCTGGAAATACAGAAGCAACATTTTCTTTCTCTTTTGTTGTAAAAATAAATACATGTATTTTAGTTTTACTCATTTCCATTGCATTCTTGAACTTACATATTGTGATCATGCTGGCTAACTACATTGTTTCTGGAACAACTGAATATGACACGGACCTCTTATGTTTCAGTTTTCTTCTTTACTGCATGCTTAATTAGAATTTGACACCAAGGAGGCAGCAATTTTCTCACTGTCTGATGCACACATCTTAGCAGCAGAATTGCTATGATGTGGAGACAAATTATGGAGGGAAGTTCATTTAGAGAAAGGTGAGAGACTTCCCTATATGATTGTTGTGGCAGCCTAATGCTCTAACAGAGAATAGCAGCTAAAGGAATGTTTGCATCACTGGGAGAAACTTAGCCCTGAGGGTTGAGTGGTACTGGTGGAAATAGACAGCGAAGGTTGCTTCAGGCAGACCTGAACTGGATGAAAGACTTGGCTATACATTTGTTAAATAATATAGAGAAAATCCTTATTCCCAGGCAATGCCAGTGTCCTTGGCTGGAAATATTATAACAGCTAAATTACTAGTTGTTTTAGGTGCTATCTGGAAAGCAAATTTGGAACGAATAGTAAAATATCTTGTGCATAGCAATATATTAACTATTGTTAGTTTTCTTTTTCTTTAAGGAAAAGAAAAAAAACCACAGGCAACAAACAAACCCATTGCATGTTTTATCATCCCTAATATGTAGCATAACATATTCTATAATCATTTTGCTCAATGGGTGAAAAACTGCAAGGACATATTGAGAACAAGGAAAATAAAAATATCCATCATCAAATGGATCTGATTGCCTTCCATAGTTAGAATCTAAATTCAGTTCTTCAGCTAAAGTGCACCCACATAACTGTGGGTGTGTGCATTGCCCTTCCAAAGGTGAGTGGTTTTTGTCTTACCTCACAGATCTGTCAGGAGCCTCATCATGACTCACCCTCCTACAGTCAGATAGTTAATTATGTTATTAGAATGTCAGAATGATTTGGAATGGCTTTGTCTCCTACCTGACAAGAGACCCCAGTTTGATATTCCTGTGTTTGAAATGGCTGAAAATGTGGATGTTATATGAAACGATGTAGTCACATGTATAGAGGATTCTTTTTCCAAATGTCTTGTGACAGACCTTTTTTTATTCTTTTATTCCTTTACTTTAACTGTTGCACTGTTCTTTTATTCCGCATCAGATGCTGTTCTTTGAAAGCTTGGGGTATACAGGTTATGTGCTTATTGAAACAGAGATGTAAGTAAATAAGATGTGACACTAGGACCACAGACCCACCTCTTGAAGAGTAGAGAAGCTTTTCACCAAAATAAAAATTGTCAGTTATGATATTCATTAAAAATTTTTTACTCATAATGAGTGAAATAAAAAAATGGACCCCACTGAGTTGGATCTGCCCAGATATTCCTGTGGACTATAAAATTAGATACAAATGTTCACACTTCCTCCTGTCAAGAGGTGGAGATTGTTTCATAACTGTGCTTGGACTGATTGGATGAATTCTGTGACAAATTGCATTTAGTACAAGTGGCACTGGCTGAGGTTTGACCCAGAGAGATCCTGCTTCTGCTCTTACAGTGCTTGTAATGCTCAGATACTGACCAGTGATATGATGTGGCCATTCCTCAGAGGGGAGAATGCCCCATTAAACTCTGATTTGAAGGTTAAGCCTTGTGATGCCACCTATGCCTCTGCAAGGATGTCATAGTTCTAATTACTTGTATATAAGCTTTCTGGGGTGGACCCCTAACTGGCCTGACAGTAGCTTCAGAAAGCAGGAAAAGGAGATTGTCTGAAACTATGGAGTGTGTAGGAGTAGGACTGGGTGTCGCTTCCTGAACTCTAGTTGGGGCTGACATGGATTTAATTCCCTGTATGCACAAAAACAAGGAATACACAGCCTTCTTTAGCATGTGGGGCAGACAGAAAAGGCAGTGTGGTGTGCTGAGAGCTGTCTGTTTGCAATCAAGCTGGAAAAAAAAAGAGTCAGACAGCTCATGATTACTTACTAAAATCTTCTTCAGAGCATTTAGTACCTGAAGAAAAATCTCTCTCTCCTCTCTCTCTCTCCCTCTCTCTCTCTCTCTCTCCCTCCCTCTCTCTCTCCCTCTCTCTCTCTCCCTCTCTCTCCCTCTCTCTCTCTCTCTCTCTCTCTCTCTCTCTGTTTTTATTTTGGGTTTTTTCTTTCATTTTACTTATTTCTTATTTCTCTACTTATGAACTTATTTCTCTACTTATGAACTTATGCCTTTGAACACGAGTTTTGGTGTCTCCAATCCTGAGGCTTAGCATTCCCTCAGGAAAGTGTACTGCAGATCATTCTACTGATCTGAAGTGTGAGGAGCCTCTTCAAATCTCCTGTCAGTTGACACCCCAACAGAAGAGAGATGGAGAACAGATTTTTGTCTTTTCCTTGAGCTCTATCTTGTATCAAATTAGAATGCCATATATATGGATTGAGTTGCTCTAAATTTCCCCAGAAATATTTTATAGTACTATATTCTTGATTTATGTTGGAGTTTTTATTCAACACAGCATGTATACTTATTTCTGCATATTTTGGGAAAGTCATGCTTAGAACATTGCTCTCTTCATAATTCATCATTTCCTAGGAAAAACCGATGTATCAGACACCTCAGTGTTCAGAGCTACAGTGCATCTATTTCCTCCCATATTAGACAAGAGGGTTTGCCAACTACTAAGTAGCTTACCTTACACAGAATTTGTCATATTATTTCCTCTATTCAGCTCCAATTTCTTTCTATAGCTTACTCCAGACACATGGGGAGAAGTCAAATAAGACTTCATTGTCCATCTCTTCCCACCTGCTTTTTGTTTGTCTGTTTGTTTTGTTTGTTTGTTTGTTGAGACAGGGTCTCACTTTTGTGGTTCAGGCTGGCCCTGAGCTCAACCTCAAACTCACATCACAGCAATCCTCCTGCCTCTGCCTCCTGAGTGCTGGTATTATAGGCGTGAGCCACCACGCCCCGCCCTGTGGTATGTGGTGCTGATTGCCGGTGGGCATGAGTTTCCACACCCAGTATTATATGTGGTTAACCAGGGATGGAATGTGGGTCCTTGCGCTTGCAAGACAGGCACTGGAACCACTGAACTAAATCCACGGCCCTCTTCTCACCTGCTTTAAAACAAACCTGGTGAATGAGGAGAAGCCAAGAGCATTGTCCTCAGGTTGCTCTAGCAGTTGTTTGTTATTTATGATGTCTCCCATTGTTTATTTCGTGGTCACTAAATGTTTGCTACATTGTTCTCCTTTACAGTTTTTAAATACCATAGGGGCTTGATCACTATCCTCTATAACCAGAACTTGTAATGTATAAGGATCTAGACTTTGAAACACATCAATTTGCCAAAGATAACCTACAGAGTGTCTTCTAGGGAGAGTAAGAAGTTGATTTTTATCAATATCTTCTCACTGCTTAATACCTAGCCCTTGGGCCCTAAAGACTGTGCAGAATAATTACAGATTGATCTTCAGGAGCACTTTAATATCTTTGAGCCTCTGAGATTGATTGTCCTCTTTACCTAGAGCTTAATACACTGAAAATGAAACAAGAAGTCATTGTTAATATTGTCATTTTAACCTACAATTTAAAATGCCTTTAAAATGTTAACCTTTTCTTTGGGGAATAGATGAGTTGGGCTATATGGTTACTTTCTATAAAATGAATCTATTGCCCTACTCTTCTTTATTATACAATTGGAAATACACCATTGCTGAAACTCAGTGTAATGAACTAGGATGCATTTGATGAAACTTCTTAGCTTAGCAATATTTTACAGTAGATAAATAGTGAAATTTAAAAAAAAACATTTTTATGTTATATATTGTGAAATAGAAAATACTCAAAGTGAAATAGGGTGAAGGGGGAAAAATAAAGAGATTATAACAAAAAAGAAAAGAAACAAATTGTATGTATATAGGGTATGGTAGGGTGGGTAGGGCTATGGGAAAAAATGAGAATTAAGTTGTGTCTTACACTGGTACAAATCCCCATTATGGAGTGAAATCATGATGTGCATATGTAATGTACCAATAAAGATTTCAATTTTAAAAAAACATTTTTAAAAGTCTGTAGCATATCTTTAGACCTTCATTTATTCCATTTTGTTCATCCCTATTTCAAGATGTCATTGTCCAGCATCTAGAAATTAATTCTTCTGTATCTTTTAAGTAGTAATTTTTAATTTATTAATTATAATCTAAAATTTTTTTGCCCTTTTCTTTCTTTTTTCTGCAGCATGAAGGACTAAGGATCAAACCCAAGGGTGCTCTGCCATTGACATACTCCTCAACCCTTTTTAGTGTTTATTTTTGAAATAAGATCTTGCTATTGCTCAATGGAAATTGTGTTACCTTCTTGCCTCAGCCTCCTAAGTGCTTGAATTATAGGTGTGGGGTTTTTTTGCCTTTTAAGATAAATTACTATTAAACTATACCAATATCAGATTTAAAATCTGCTAAATGAACTCCTTTTAATACAAATAACATTTGAATTCATTACATGTTATCTTTCAAAATTTTTATAGTTGTCCAGGGTTACAGTCTGGATCTCAGGAATGAAGTATTCAGTATTGTGCTGCAATGTGTCTCCCATTATACATTTGCAAGTAGTATGCACGAAATAGGCTATTATAAACTGCAAGAGGAAATCAAAACTTTACCAACTACCAGTGTTAGAAAATATGCAGTAGAACCTATGTCTGTTTTGGAGAATAAAAGTGCTCTAAAGTCAGATCATGATTGCATAACTCTGTGAATATACACACAATCTAACTGCACCCTTTAAACAGGAGGATTTTATGATACATGTTGTATCTCAATAAAGCTGATTTATTAAAATTATTTTTATTGGTACATTGTGAATACACATGTCAATCGCATTCAACATTAAGAGTTTGTACCAGAATATGGCATGACTTGATTCTCATTTTTTTCCCTTTTCCCCCACCCTGCATCCTCCCACCCCCTATATACACAATCTTTGTTTTCTTTTTTTTTTATTATTACAACATTCATTTTCCCCTCGTTATTTACTCTTACACTCTTTCCTTTTAAATATTTTCTACTTCACAATATCAACTGTACATACTACAATTCAATTACAAAGCTGATTTTTTAAAGTATATTCCATTGAAGGAATTAAATAATGATTTTACTTATACATATTTATAAAGATAGCAGTGATCCTAATGAACTCTCTCTTGAAACAATGCTTGTGACTTTAAAGTGCAAATATCAAAGGCTTATGATATTTTCTAAAACATATGCTTTATCAGCGGCTGTGACCATACCTGATAAGAAAAACGTGCTGATCATTAACGTGCATAAGAATTAGTAGTTAACTGTTGAGTTCCACTGTGATGGGGGCTGTTCTTAGAAAGCCATAAATATAAAGTCTAAAGCACAAATCCATCAGGTTTTTGAGACTTGTGATAATACTTGACAGCCCCACTTTACTTAGACCCTCAGCATTATTGCTCAGTAGTTGCTTTTGTTCAAGCTCATTCAAGTGATCTCTTCTGGGCTTTTTTAAGAAATTGTGATCAATACGTAAGAAGGTGGGTTGATGGGCCAGGCCAGACAAAATTGTGTCTAGTATCTTGCAGGCTGTCATCTGAGGCACTCAATTCTCCTCCGTGTGGCTTCTCATTCTTTAGGTTGACTTTAAAACTGTTACAAGTTTCTAAGTGAAACAAGTGCAGAAAGTACAAAATGTCTTCATCAGAACTTGCCCAATATCACTGGCCCAATATTTTGCTGGTTAAAGCCAATTACCAAGCCGGCCTGAGCAAGCAATAGAACCTACCTATCGAGAGGGAAAACTGTAGTTTGGTGGCCATTTTTATAATCTGATAAAACAATCCAGTTAAACTCTACTCAGTTTATCCCTTCCACTTTAATTAAGTCCTATCTCATGATTCCTGTTTGGTACTGGCCACTGTTAAATCTACACAGTGAGTACATTTTATGGATATTAAACTTTGAACTAGTCATTCAACTAGGAGAAGACAGCAACAGCAGCAAACTTTGATCAATTTTTCTGGAGACTCTTGCCATAGATTTACCTTCTATAAAGATGATTTTGTACTCCAAAGGTGTAACCATTAAACAGAAATCCGAAGCAAAAGGAACAGAACACAAGGTGAAAATAACTGGATGGTATGATTATTTCACCTTGAGCTGAGAATCAACTACATTATGACTTATGCTCTCACTATTGTAACTTTTGTTTTCATTTTTGTTTTTATTTTTGTTTTGAGACAGGGTCTCTCTTTGTAGTTCAGGCTGGCCCTGAGCTCAGCCTCAAACTCACATCACAGCAATCCTCCTGCCTCTGTCTCCCAAGTCCTGGAATAACAGGTGTGAGCCACCACGCCCCGCCCTGTGGTATGTGGTGCTGATTGTCCCTGGGTGTGATTTTCCACACCCAGTATTGTATGTGGTTACCAGGGGATTGAATTGGGCCCTTGAGCTTGGTGAGACAGGTGCTGGAACCACTGAGCTAAATCCCTGGCCCATCATTATTATAATTTTCTAGCCAAATTTTTCTCACAGAAAATTTTTTTAAAAGTTTAGGAGCAGACCAAAACAGTGACATGAATACAAGAATGGAAAATCACCCTAAGTTATTAATAACTGTTCTAAAATGAATAGTCTTCTTTAAACTACTCATCAAAAAGAAATTAGCAACAGGTAGTGAGAAACTGTCAAATATGACTTTACAAACTAATTAAAAGTGTGAGCCAATCATTGCACTGCCAATTATAGCAAGGAGGGGACCTTCCAGGGAGTAGAGAACAGAATGCTCAAGGGCAGGCAGGAAAACCACACTTAACTCCATTGACAGTTGACATAAGCTATGTAGCACCCAAGACCTCTCACCACAGCCACTGAAGTGTTTTATACTTCTTAATTGCATATTTTAAATTAGTTAAACTTATGTAAATTGTATTTAAGGCTGATGTTTTAAAAGCTCTGTCTTGGTGAAGAAATAAATAAAGACAGCAATATGCCTAATAAAACCTCAGTTGATATAAATACCAACTATAATATCAAAGGTACAAACATATGTGCATAAATTTTTTTCTTAAAGTTCTATATTGAACTTTGAAATTCTTCATTTGGTTCGAATTTGGGTCTCAAACCAAAAACTTCTCCAAACTACCCAACCAAACTAGTGTTTAGTTTTATCTCTTTTAGACAGGGAACTATTTTTCTGTAAACAAAGCTCCCAGTGTGATGTTACAGATTAAGTGCCCTCTTCTACGTTAACTGATAACAAGAAAAAGGATCTTCTTACTGTAGAAAGAGGTTCTCATTCACCTTAGGAAGTAGGCTGCAGAGCAGGAGGTGAGCGGCCAGCAAAGAAGCAAAGCTTCTTCTGTACTTGTCAGTATTTGTGTTTGCCAGTTCCTGCGATGTTAAAGTCTCTGGGAGTGTGAACCCTTGCTAACCTAGCACGTGAGACATGAAGTTGTACGCCCCAGTTGAGAATTTAATGGCCGACGGATGGCCTGACATGGAGCTGAGGCAGGGATGCTGGCCCTGGGGAGCAGCGGCAAACACAGATTAACATTAAGAGAGGTTTGACTGGTAACAAATCAATTTATTTCAGACTCATCAAAATCCTATCAAGGAGTAGTGACAGTCATGCTCCATCTGTTGGCAAGCTGTCCAGGGGTAAGTTAGTTAATTACCTCAGCTATACAGTGAATCTGTTGGCAGGCCCTAAATCAGAATCTGGTTTTATTTTAGCCTACACATGGCCTGCCAATTATTTCATTTATCACTTCCATCCATCCTTTTTCCCACACTGCACACCCGCCCCAGTTAGAGTCTAGACATGTCCAAAAGCTAACCCAAGCCAAAATGAATAAAAAGGCAAATGTCACTACAGTGTATCTTTGAAAAGGGTGAAGCACCTCTCCCCTAAACACACACGTCCTTCTTCCCAGTCTATGAAATGCTGTTTGCCACAAAACATCTCTGATACCAAAAAGTCTGAGGACTGCTGCTCTATAAGTTTATTTTAACCAGTTCTTCAGAGAGAAGAAAGTCTAACATCTTAAGAGGAATTTTAAATGACCATTCGTGTTCTCTAATCTAAGGCCTCAAACTCAGCTGAGATTTTTCTAATGGAAGTACGAGGCAAGTCTCTTTCTTAGTGGCATACGAGGTTAGGCTGATAAAGACTTGTTCCATTT
>PVIR01026132.1:0-24203 GCA_004026965.1 Petromus typicus | reverse complement strand
TCAGCAAAGCTCATTCTCTAAAAATAGTGTTTGTTTAGAAATAGAGAAATATGGTAATGGTAACGTGTGCTATGGTAAACAATGAATATATTCAAACAGATTATAAAATTATAAAAACAAAAATGAGGTGGCCCTTCTGAGATAGTTTAGAACAATAACTTTCATTCATGAGTGGTAATGAGAAGCTAAACACAATCCAATCTTGAACAGATAGCTGCTAGTAGTATTTCCTTGTATAAGTATTTTTTGTAAGTTCCTTATGGGCTTTATACAAGCTTGTGGCTGTGGAGTCTTCACATATAAGATCCCTCCCTCTTGGGTTAAGATTTTTTTAAGGTTGATGATGCCAGCCATTCTATTTTGAATCTGAAAGGTATGACATTACTTTCACAGAACTTACATTAGAAATTATACTTTATAGACATTATCTCCTGAGAAGAGAGAAAAAACTGTGTTCTAATTTATTGCTAAATATATAAATTTGAAATGATTCTGAAAAAACAAACCGGAAATAGTATGCACACTTGCAGTGCAGCAAGAACCTTTTCAATAAGAAACACATGATTAGTATTTCAAAGCCAACTGCGATTGTCCAGGAAACCATGGCTTGACCAAGACTACCAGGACAGGCAAAAATGAAGCAACAAGCAAAATTTTATTTCCAGCCTGGATGCTGCCTAGTCAAATGCCACAAATCCATCAGTCTTGTGGGCTTACCTGAGGGGAACCTTTCTAGAGGAGTTTGAGTAGGAGGAGTGAAAAGTTTTGTCTTGGAATGGAGGAAATCTTTTGTTTTGTGGTGGAGAAAGTCTGGTGTTCTCCAGGCATGCCTGGATCTGCAGATGTTGCTTCAGGCTCATTATCTCAAACTGGCCTTAGCATCCTGTTATGCTGTGAGCCTTAAAGGATATGCACTGCATTGCCTGGGAAGGTTTTCTCTTCTGCCTGTGTGGGGGTCTGGCAACAACGTGTTACCAGAGTGTAGGGACAAAATCCCCAGTTCTTAGAATCCCAACAAACCAAGCCCCGCTGCCTCACTCATGTGTTTATCAGGGAGAATTTAAAACCCATCTAGTCTTAAGCAGAGATCTTTTCCAAATAATAGAACTAAAACAATGAATAGCAATGCATAAGTGCATGAAGAATTAGATTTTTATTTATTTCAAAACTTTCACTTCACTAGCTGAAACAGTGGCAATCTCTGGGACAATCTTACTCAGAGTGAAAGAATCTAGTAAATTATCCAGCCAGCACTCTTGATCCCGATCCTTTCTACCTTCCATTTCACCACATCCATTGCCACAACTTATCTCTGCAGCTCTAGGGCAGATATTGCAGACTATGCTTTATTTTTGCACAACTCATAATCTAAGAAAGGTGTTTTTTAAAAAGAAAATATTTCATGACGTGTTTTGTGACATATACAATTTAAGTTTTAGTGTTTATGAATAGAATTGTTTTTGAAAATCAATACCACATATTTTTTTTTCTAATCTTTGTGGCTGCTTTCACACTACAAAAGCATATTTAAATAATTTGACAGCTCCATTTAAGCCCCCAAACCTGAAATACTTAGCACCTAACAGCTTAGAGGAAAACTTTTCTTATTGTTGTTGATTATTATTATTTTTTTTGACAGGGTCTCCTTTTGTAGTTCAGGCTGGCCTTGAGCTCAGCCTTGAACTCACAGAAATGCTCCTGCCTCTGCCTCCCCAACTGCTGAGATTACAAGCATGAGCCATCAGTGTCGTATGTGGTTCTGATTGCTGGTGGGTGTGAGTCTCCACTCCTGGCTTTGTTGTATGTGGTTACTGAGGATTGAACCAGGGCCCTTGCACTTGTAAGGCAGCTGCTGGAATCACTGAGCTAAATCCCCAGCTCCCTGTTGTTGATTTTTATCTCTGTTTTATCTATTATTAATTTATCCTTCATTTGCCTGCCTTTCTTTCCTCTTTCTTTCTTTCCTCTTTCTTTTCCTCTTTCTTTCCTCTGTACTCCTTATTCTCTTTTCATTTTTCAGATACCTTTTTTATGGTAACAATCTGCTCCCAATGGAATCCTTTGATTTTTGCATTTATGTTTATGTTATTTACTTCTATTACATCTATTAATGACAGAGGTACCATTTTTGGTGTGCTTGAGGTATAGGCTTTATAGATGTTAGGGCCTGACACCAAATCTAGGATGATGGTACTCTTACTTCTTTGGCTCATTATTAGGGAAAATGGGGAAGGATTTTTGGGATTCTTCAACAGTCTGGGGTTAGATCTTTTCTTTTTTGCACTTAAGCAAAGTAAGCTCTGCAGGGTACAGCATAAGGAGGGTGCCAGAATGCAAACTGTCAGCTTTTATCTGTAGGTGATGAAGACTCTTCAGCAGTTTATCCTAATTCCTCCTTGGGTCTCTCTTTTCCCTACCTATGGTCTTTCTATCCCTACTAACAGATGCTTGTTTATCTGTTATATATATATATATATATATATATATATATATATATATATATATATATATATATGATTTCAACCAGAGGTATCTTCAGCACTGAAAAATTCAACTGAACCCGGAAGACCTTAAATCATATTATATTAAAAATATAAACAAAACAGGTCATTATTTGTATCTGGGCTGTCAGGATATCCATCGTACATTTCTTAGCTTTTCTGGGGTTTTGTTTGAATGTCCACAACGTTTTTCCTTATAATTATACTTAAAGTTCCATAGACACTCAAACTGTTTTATAGTTGTTCTGTTTTAGTTTTCTCAGATATTTTTTTTCCTGAGAACAGACAAAATTAATTCCTTGCTAAATGTGTAACTTTGAAATCATTCTGAAAAATAATCAAAGAGGAAGTCAGTACTTACAGTATCTGAAACATATCTGAAAACTTCAATATAGTCTGTTAACTTATTGTCTCTTACTAGAATATGAAATTTATGGACCATAGGCATATTGCTTTTGCCTACTATTATTCCCCATTAGTTGGAACAAAACAATATTTCTTGAATAAACAAAAATAAACTTTTGTGCACATGTGACAAAATTTAAATGAAATACCAAATTTTAATTTACTTAAATTGAAATTAAGCATTCTAAATTTTGAAGAAAAATAATTTGCAAAACAATGAAAATTTAGCTCAAAAAAGCTCTATATCTTTTAGTGTGAATTATGTTTTACTTATCCAATGATATAAAATAAATCTGAACAAATTACAATATGATAAAATAGTTAATGTTTTAAAATGACAAGAGAATGGTTTAATATGTCACTAATTTTGGACACCAGAACATTGAAAAATAAATAAGAACTGTTAATGAGTAAGAGAAGAGTCCTATTCTCAAACTTATAGAAAAATTGAAAGTGTGATAATAAAAACATTATTCCCGGATGCAAATTTGCAAATATTTGTTTTAGTAAAAAGATTTTTTTCAGAAGTGGCATTGCATTTAGTAGTCATGTGTGGGAGCCAGGGCAAAAGGACACAGCCAGATGCCTCGTGGTAAACTCCAAACCCTCGTGGGCCCCACAGCAAAAGGATCAACAAACAAGAAACAACAAAATTTAAACTTTGAGGGAAGGGCTGAGCCTAGACTCTCTTGCTACTCTGAGCAGCAGCAGCCCAAGGCCAAATACAGCATAAGCAGAAAGGGGCAATCCTCCAAGCTCTCTGCACCTTTATTTGGTACCAGGCCCTCACATCCAAAATACTAGCATGCATAAAATAGAGTGGTCCCAAATCTTCACACTCATAGTCCAAGCATGTGTAAAATAGGGCAATTATCCAAACTATTCCCTATACTTGATCCCATAGGACAGGGCAGATATCCTTAAATCTGAGTAAGTATGTTCCAGTAAATTTTAAGGCCAATAACCCTAATACAGTAATCCTTGTAGTTTAAAATCACACATGGTGGGGAAGATGTCTGCAATAATCCCAATAGTTGATCTCATAGGGCAGGACAGACATCTGTAAATCGTTGAGTCCAAGTAAGTTGTCCACAGTTTCTGATAGTCATTCCTTGTTTCTGTTAGTTTGAAACATCTTTTCCAGGCTTCCTTGGTTTGTCAACCTTGCCATCTTTAAAATTCATAATCTAGTTAGCTTTGTAAAATAGCCTTCTTTCAGATTTTTATAATATCTTTTCATTGTCAAAATTAGGATATTCATCTTTAGTAGAAGTGTTGCAATTTATTTCTCATTGCATGTATTACATGATGTATATTACCCCTTTCCTTATAACAAATTTTGCTGATCAAAGGTGATATCTTCTAGCTCTTCCATGGTGAAGGTATGCATCTTCCTTTCTTGATGGCTAAGAATTTGAGGGACAGGCTATGACTGTGAAGTTACAAATTATTTCTTTCATGCTCATGGAAATTTCAATTTATTTTTCAATCCACTGACAAATTTATTAAGGTTGCCTAATTATTCATTGAGGCCAGGATCCTCAGTTTCATTATTCATTTTTGTCCTTTCTTTGTTCATTTGGAGACTTTGGTGTTGGTCTTTTGTGATTTTGTCATTCGATGAGCATGCCATTGCCCTCCGATACAGCAAAGTACCTCAGGCTTACCTTGTATGTTCCCTTTCCCTCCTCTGGTGGAATTTTCATCATTTTCCTTGGACTATAACTGTTTCCAGGTCCGAAATGTCCAGATTGAAGAAGTACATGTATGCCGATGTTAGATACATTTCAAATCCATCAGCTTTGCTTTTTGTTTCTCATGTGAGCCTCTACAAGATTACCAAATGTATGTTACTCTATAATTATGTATCCATTTGTTCTGAGTGCATTCCCAAATGCAATTACTCATTTACTCTTTCAGTAAAAAGGTGAGTGGCCAATTTTACTTGCAATTAACCAATTACCCCATGCCTTCACTTCCCATGTTTGGAGCCCATGTGTTTTTAAACATTGTTTGTACTGTTTCCAAGACATACAGAGCGAGGTCAGCACCAAATTTATAAACACTAGATTAATGTATGAAGAAGGATATACTTTCTTCTAGAATATAGCCCAAATTTTAAAATATGAAGAAACAGCACAATTACATTTTTCCTTAAAAAAAAAAACACAATACTCTTACATAGTGAATTGTAGAATTGCAAAGTGAAGTATCAATGTCAGTGCCTTTAAAAATCACTGGCTTGTGCAAAGGCTCTCATTTCATAGATCATTTGTTGCAATGTCTCCACAAAGTCAGCAGATTTTAAACAATGAATAAAAGTGCTTCTGTTTTCTTTTCTACTTTAAAGTAACTGTAGTCATAGATGATAGATGAAAGGATATAGATAGGCAAGCAGAAAGAAAAATATAAAGATAGATAGATAGATAGATAGATAGATAGATAGATAGAAAAGAGATTATTGAAAAGGGATGATTGATAAAATTATAATAATTTCCATAGTGCATTTCATCTGGACAATGATATTACTTTTCTGAAAGAATTTACTATACTGATACAATTTAACTAGCTTACTTTAAATTTTACTATAGGCAAAGAATAATTATTTCTGTCTATCACTTCTCCCTTCTCTGTGCCCACCATAACATTACCTCTTCCTTGTCCTTTCCCATATCTGAGTTTTAAGGTTTCCCTCCTCTAACTTGTATAATGACAGCAAGTGAATGATTTCCTCTGTCTAGCTCACTGTGACAAGTAACTCTTAGACTTTGGTGTCTTCAGGCTAAGAGCCACCTTGATCATTTGCCATCTGATGATCAGTTTTTTCATCTGAGAAAAGTGGAACCTGATCACCGGTCCCATAAAAGCACGTGATTACATGGGTTGGAATAGTCTGTTCTGATAAGATAATTTTTTAACATTCCAACAATGGAGAGAAAAAAATATGACATAGTCTCCAAAGGCTTCATACTTATTTTTACTTCTCAAGAATTAGACAACATTAAGATTTTGGCTGAAAATACCCAAAACCATTAAATAATTTTAAATGTTTATTCTTCACATTTCATATAGTTACTGGTGTATCTCTTTTTAACCACAAAGAGTTTAAGACTCTTCAGAATTTTCTTGAACAGATCATTTCTATTAAACAGAATTCCTATATCCAGCTATTCCTACAACTAGAGATTCATTCTAATCCTCAATTTTCTGTACAGGAAAGTCCCATCTTTACTCTCACTTAAGCATAACTGTAGCATGAAATATTGTTTTTAACCTCAAGAAGTCCAAAATATAATTGATCAGATGCAGTAATTCATCAAAATGTGTTGTGATTAGTGATTTAAGTAAATACAAAAAACAATAGAATAGAAGGGAATAAGGAAAATAGATAATTTCATGGTGATGATCCATAAGATTTAGGCAATCTGAGTTGGTATAAATTGGTATAAAGGAACTCTTTAGAGTATTTAGATTTTTTTGAAAAATACCTGGTTAAACCAAAGCCATGGTGTGGGAAATGCAAAGCACTGAGAACATATGAAATAGGCATTTGCTGACTATTTTTCAACATACCTGTGGCAGATCAGAGAGCCTTATGTAATCTCTGCTTTCTTACTATTGAATCTAGGAGAGTTCTACTTTAATGAAATAAAAATAAAACTCACATGGTGCTTTTTAGATCTTAAAAGACTCATATATCCTCTGCAGACAAATCTTCACGTAGTCATAGATGGATGGGTTTTTGGAAGGTGTCTGGAGTGTGTGTGTGTGTGAGAGAGAGAGAGAGAGACAGAGAGAGAGAGAGAGAGAGAGAGAGAGAGAGACTGAATTAAGAGTATAACTGGCTTAGTGAACTACTTGGATTTACATAGTTCTGGATATGGCTGAATTGATGTAATACAAGCAAAATGCTCCCCCTAGGTTTGGAGGGTACCAACCAATGAGCTTATAGCCTGAATGGAATAAAAAAAGAATAAGATTTCAAGATCTTATTGCTGAAAAATCTCTAAAAAGTTGTCAAATCTATGTGTTGTCTTCTTCTTTCAACATGAAGCAATATTTTTACTCATTCTAAAAACTGTAGCTGCTCAGTTTTTGAAGCAGTGAAATAAATTCTATGTTTTTATCTTTCAATCCAGTTCCATTGTCAGAATTCTAACCTTCAAAATTATTTTCATTTTGCATTTGGTTTTCTTTGATTTACTTTTTGTCTATTATCTCCAAGATAAGTAATAAAGAAGTAGTGAATGTTCTCCTTGAGATTTTACGGTACAAATCTGAAGGCAACAAAAGTTTAGACCTGTTCACAGAAGTGAGATGTTTGGAAAGGTTAAAACATATTTTCCTCTTTGTACAAAGTAGCTACACTTATAAAACATCTAAGAAACAATAATTTCTTCTAAGTTAAATCAAGACTTTAAGGTTTATTTTCCAACAATCCTCAGATGTTTGGAATTTGTGAACAAAAGTTTCAATATTAAAGCACATTTATTTTCACCACATATAATGATTTCAACCATAATTACAATCAAATCCCTAAAGTACCATTTTCCTCTACTTATTCAGTTTTCCCTGCTGTATATTTGGTTGGCCATTTGTTAGTTCAATGATCTCCTATGATACGCCACACCTGAAGATGAAGTCAATATTGATTCTTCCATTGTTATCACCACCACCACCATCATCATCGTTATCACCATCATCATCATCATTATCATCATCAACATTATCATCATCATTATCCTCTTCATCACTACTATTTAGTTTTTATAATACTTAAAATTGAATCCAAGTCCTTGTAAATGCCAAACAAATTGTCTCTGAGCTACATCACCAGTCCTGGCTCTATACATATACTGATCATTATGAAGCAACACAGCATTTTATAAATATTGAACTCTTTCAGGATGTATTTTCTCAAGAGTTCAAATTTTATAATTTTAAATAGTGAAAAATAGTAAACATTTATTGATATCCTGTTTTGCTTCAGACCCCATTCTAAGAAGTTTATGTGCAAAATTAAGTTTCATAGTAAACTACAGTCTATGAGAAATTATTTTGCTAAGTCTCACATAATATTATGTTTTAAGGAGGCACAATTGCTTGACTATTATATAGTTAATCAGTTTTTAAAAATATGATTTAAACTTGTAAACTTCAGAGTTACAGATGAAACATCAAGACCTCTTATTTTTCTTTCTGGTAGTAAACCTTCATATGATCAGTAAAATTGTTCTCTTTATCAACATGGATTCAAGACAAAAGTATGCACTTTAACTAATATAGTGAAACAATATTGATTATTAATTCCGATAAAGATACCATCCCATGGTAAGAAGATACTAAACATTATTTGTTAGTGTGAGATACATAAAAATAATCTGTAAGTTCACAACTTTTCTAAAAATATAAAGTTATTCTAAAATAAAAATGGTATCTGAAAAATGCCTCCATGTACAAACAAAGCCAGGATTCAAAGCACTTTATCTCACTTCAAGAGACAATTGTATTTATTTTAAAAAAGGATATATCAATTCATAAACTAAACTATTTAGTTTCATTAAATTCACTTTGTTAGTGTCAGCAGGCTTTATTCTATCTCTTCAAATATTGACATTGTAAGTTGTGATAAATCTGAAAGCAAATTAGTCCAAAGAAAAATGTTTGCAAAAAGTTTTTGCCAGCAATGGAGATTGAACCTAGGATCTTTGCACTATGCTATTTATCTAGCCATTTTAAAATGGTTTTACTATGAGACAAGGTTATGCTAAGTCTTTAACTTGCCTTGACTGATTTCAAATTTCAATTTTCCTGCTTTAACCTTTCAGGGAGTTGGTATTATAGGCATGTAGCATTGCACCTGGCTTGTAAAAATGTCATTAAGAAAATAATCAATTTTTACTAATGTGAACAATCTTTGAGATAATGTCACACCATGTAGTTTAGGCCAGTCAGGACTTACTATGTAGTTCAGGATGGCATCACACTCATGGCAATTCTCTTGCTTCAGGCTCTGGAGTACTTTCATCACTAGCATGTGCCACCATGCTTGGCTGCACTTTAATAATCTTGGAAAAACAGGAATAATTGAATGTAAAAAAAATGTTCAGATGTGGAATGAGGGAAAAAGGTTCAACTTCAAGAATTTAAGTCTCAATTCATAAGTCTGAAGGGAAAAATAAATAAAGCTTTAGAAGAACATTTGGAAAAGTATAAGAGAATAAATATCTCTTTCATTAATCTTTGGAAATTTTTATCAGCAAACTACAAAAAACAAGCATAGATTATGAAAAATGCTATGAGTTCAGATGTTTTCAAATCAGTAGAAAATCAAGGTGTTTTCTTCATGCAATAATTTACAGTATCCTAAATTAAATAGATTTTTGAACAAACTTGCTCTACTGAAACCCACTTTGCCAATTTAAACATCTAACTTATTTTTAATGTACCAATAAAGATTTTTTAAAAGTGGTAATAAATCATAAGCACTTCATCTAATACTTAATTTAAGACCTATTTTATAGAGTTTATTAGAAAGCATTTGTTCTTTTCTTTTTATTAAGATTAAAGTTTAATGATACTAATCTTTACCTGTGTCTTGACTGTAAGTCAATAAGTATATTCCATCTTGTTTCCATCTATATTTCCATCTAAATTTCCATCTTGTTATTCCACTTCATAAGAATTCCAAAGGACCAGTCTCTTTCAGAGAAAAACTTGTTGAAATAATTACCTATTGAGGACTCAAATCCTTAGGGATTAGTTATGGATACAGAGCTTTCAGATTTCTAGGTCAGTGAATGGAATTGAAAACCCACCCCACAGTGACTGAAGGGTATTATCGGAGAAATCTGTTCAATGACCTTTATCAAATGGACTCAGTGGGAGATAAGTGTCCACTGTTGCTGACCATCTGGGTTAAGAAGTCAAAACATAAAGACCATAATTGCCCTTAAAAGTGCTCTATAGAAATTTGGTTTAGCCAAAACATTGAGGCTGCACAAAGTTGACAGCCCACGGTTAATGTGATTTATCTTTCTTGTAACTCCCATACACACAATTCTCTACACACTAGCATTCCTTCATAAACGTTATGAGATGGCATTTATTAAAAAAGATCATTTTAGAGTTATCACATCTGCTTTGATGATGAAAAACTGAACTTTCTCCAGAGCTATTAAAATTAGGTTCACAAAATTGATGAAACATCAGAGATTTATATATGAATAAAAGAATGGATACATTAAATAAAATGGTCTTGAAATTATGAAAATAAATTAAAAATTATTTCAAAATAATTACAAGCTGTAGTTTCATGAGTTGATTGTCCACTGGTTTGGGAAAGGTAAGCTGTTGCCAAGAAACATCAATAAATTTTTGGAGGATGAAGAAAAATATAAATCATGGAATTGGCAAAAATAGAAAATATAGTGGTCCATGTGCAAAAATAATGATGGAGATGACTTGAGTACATGTTACTAGTTACTATTGTAAAAGGCCTTCATAATCAGAATATGAAATTGAGACTATGCTCAGTATTGAATATGAATATCAACAGAATTTATATCATAGAGCTGAGGAATGAAATAATGGTTCTAACTATTCCCATCTCTCTGCCACTTCACCAAGTGTAAGAACACACTGGAAGCTCAGTTTCTGTGACTTATTTTGGCCAAAATCAGTATGGAGACTTGTGTCTGGTATTCACATCATCTTTATACATAGCATACTAATTTTAGCTAAGCTCTTTCTTTGAAAAATGTGCTTTAAAAAATTAAAGCTGCTATACAAAGACTTGAGAGTAAGATGGGGAAAAGCCTGTGGTTGATGAAATGCAAATGAGCTTGGCGCAGACAGCTGGCTGCTTTGGGATGACATGGGTGATAAATGGTTCTTAAAACACGAGCAGGCATCAGCCTCCCGATTCTGTGTCAGCCTGGCAAAAACAGCAGTATTACTAGATGCTTCCTTTAATTAATGCAACACTACTGCATTAGTCCGGACACTGCCGATAAATGGGAGAAAACTGATATCAGAGGTAATATCAGAAATCTTTCAACCTTGAAGCTGGGCTGTGTTGGCCCAACGCCGCAGTACTGTAAGAGTTTAATTGTATTTGTAATGTACCAGTGCACCATGACAAAAATGGGGAGATAGTGTAGTCAAGACCAGGAAAGACTGTGATAAATGAGAGAGAATGAGTGATTACACAGCTAGAAGGAGTGTGAAAACAGACAAAGGACAAGCAAATAGATCAGGGAAACACACCACCACTGTAATTTGAACGGTAAAAAACTAAAGGAACTTTGAAATGAAGAGGAGTGTGGTGATTATTTGGTTCTTTAAGATTGGTTAGAACTGGAGAATACACATGATAAAAATCTTGAAAAGGCACAAAATATAATAAGATGTATATCTTATAGTAATGGATATACTTTACTCCAGATAAAAACAAATATATCGTTAAGGTAATTTTTAAGAATTACTTTAAAAAATATCACACACACACACACACACACACACACACACACACACACACACACACACACACACCAGATGTTTTATAGAAAACAAATCTGAACTTGGCTACCTTTAAATAATGGCCCATTTCTCTTGGCTCAAATTTCTACCTAGAAATCAAGTTAAGTTTTTCAGATGGCACTTTATTGTAAAATATGCTATCTCAAAATAAGGGATTTTGTTTAGATTTGAATCTTTATTGGTACTTTTATATACATGTCATAATCGCACTCAACATTGAAAATTTGTATCAGTATAATACATGACTTAATTCTCATTTTCCCCATTCTCCTGCTTACCTTACAACCCCTCCCTCCCACATACATAAGCTTTGTTTCCTTTACTTACCATCACATTTTTTATTTCCCTTCACTACTTACCCTTACCCCCTTTTCCCTTTGAATATTTTCTAGATTGCAGTGTCTATCACACATTCTAGAACTCATTTACACTTTCAGTTTTTTAAATAAAGTTTTATTAAAATCAGTAAGTGACTAAGTAATTCTCTGCAATAAGAAAATAATAGAAACACCTCCCTCAAATCTCACAATAGATACAAATGGGAATGCTTACAAATCATTTTGTCTTTTCCATTTGTTACTTAGAATCATTATAAATACAAGTATAGCCATAAATATATCTACAAACTGTCCATTTCTGACCTAGTCAGCTGTACTTTCCTGGTATGGTCCAAAATCTCCCCTCTACACCTCCTTATATTGCTTCATGTCAAAGGTGAGCAAACTTCTGAAGTAGTCTACACATTACACTAAAGTTTGTACAATGCCACATCTTTTTTAGGTATTCAGCTGTAATTATAGAGCAAAGGCAGCATGGACAATATTTAATGCATAAATACATGTATGTTCAATAAAATTGTTTAAAAACAGACAGTAGGCTAGATTTGGTCCATGAACCATTCATTCACCAATCTCTAATGGAACTTTTAAATTCACTGTAGTTGGGACATTTTTCAGTAGTTATAATTCTTCTGACAGGTCTTATGGAGTTAATGGGGAATCAAGTAAAGAATATGTCCTTCTAATATAATTATACTCAAGGGGATTCAGGTATGTCACCATGAACATGATAGGATAGCATCCTTTCTTTCACTTTGCTTCTACTCCTTTCCCTTATGCTAATGAAAGACTATTAATTCCTATTTTCTGATAGAAAAAATAATAAGTCATCTTAAACCAGTCCTTGCTATCTCTTAACATTAGCATTATAGTTTATTTACCCCCCAAACAGCCAAGACAGTCTAAGTTTTCTATAAACTTTCTTAATTAATCATTATATTTCCTTTTAACATTTGAAAAATTCATGGAAAGAGCTTACAATTGTGTGCTTATTATCAATTTCGGTACATACAACTAGCCTACCAGACATAATAACAATCACCTTGGAGATGGTGAAACTTTTAGTGTCCATTGATAACAGTCTGCTGCAAAATATGTGCCATAGGATCAACACCACTAGCCTACCTACCATTTCACACATCTGTAAACAACTCAAACACGGTTAGTTTAAGACAAATGTAGTTGAACTTGACTGAATTAACTCACCTGCTGTTTACTGCTGGAAAGGAATTCTGTTTTTTATTGGTTTGTTTAGGGCAGTTTATTTTGGGAAGACTCTACTCCACATGATTTTCTCCTCCCTCCCCGAGAACTTTTATGTCAAAGAGATCAAGTTCCACTGGACAAACTCCATTCACACCTTATTGCTATCATATTTATTGAAATTCCACTGCTCAAGGAAAGCCCTGTGAGAAAAATCAGTTCTCCATCAATAGCAGGAGGGCACTATACTTTGAGATAGATTGGAATTTAGTGCTGAAGTCTAACTGCCCTCCAAATTCCAACCGTGTAATTTTGAATTGTCTTTTCACCATAAAGCAAGAAAGATGGTGACTCCCGTATAAGATTATTTGAGCAACTGGAACAATTAAAAGAGCTATGTGAAATGTATAAAGCTAACACAAAGTTAATCTGTTAATGTACTGTAGTAGTCCCTCATTAATAGGCAGTTTTGCTTTCTACTGTTTCAGTTACCTGCAGTCAGTTGATAACCTCCTGATATATTGTGAGAACATCCAGAGAAGCCTAATGCTTTATCACAATGTCTGTGTCATTTGCCTCTCTTCATCTTAGAAGTGTTGTATCATTTCATCACATCACCACCAGAGGAAGAATGAGTATAGTATAACTACATATTTTGAGAGAAGATTTTTAAAAAGCCCACAATCATATAACTTCTATTGCATTATATTGTTGGGAACCATTCTAAATAATTTTTGGAAAAAATCCTTTCACAATTAAATTTTGATTATTCCTAGTCTTCTTGACTGAAGGCTAGTTATGACATATTGAAACATAATTCCACATTTGCCTCTGGTCCCAGCTGGCCCTGTGATGCTGTGATGCTGTAGGCAAAATTACATCCTGAAGACATCCTGATTCATTGAAAACCAAATAATAAGAGCAAGGTTTCATTTAGAGAAGGACAAATGTTTCATCAGTTTTACTTACTCCACCTACGATTGTAAGAAGTCTTTGCTCATGTGGCCTAATCAACATAAGATCCTCATCAGCACAAAATTCGTGTGGTTCTGGGATTAGTATTACATTTTTCCTTTCCCTTCCAGAGACATCTCATACTTCTTCTGAGTATAAGATCCATCTCAGTTGAGATCCATATCACTGCCCTCTGAGTCATCTGCTACTCACTATGAACCAAAAAAATAATGGCAAGTTGAGGCTCTTTTGTCCTTGCTGGCCAGAATAGCACTTACCAGATCCAGAGCTCAGCTTCTTCTCTTCATCTAACTTCCTATCTTTACTCTTTAAACTTATCTTGTGCTATTATGGCTCAGGGGAAATCAGGACCCATTACAGGGGTTGGTAATGTCCTCTCTCCCTGTTCCCTATGTTTTATGATTATAATTAGTCCAGCTTATTTTTAGTTATTTTGTTGAGCTCATACTGTGCTTGATTCACATATTAAAATTTATCATTGGTTTACACGTCTACAGAAATTTGTAGGTATATGTAGAGTTTTATAGCCAATAGTTTCAAGTACTTGAAGGACTTTGGATCCCCCAAAAGGAATAACTGTTCCATAGTCTTTACCTTTGAAGACCGTGAGTGATCATTTTTAAATTTTACTGTGACATAAAGAAAACTGGAGTTGCACACATTTTTACTATAACATGAAGCAGCACATGCCTAAACAATGAATAATTGGCAATCTTTGCCCTAAGTAACAGGAAATACATTTTTAGTTAATCCACATTGAGTTAAGAATACCTGATTTTCTGCAATATGTTTAGTTGAGAAGTTGGCGATTTAAAGCTTGCCTCTTGTATAATAGTAGCAACTTGAATATCTATTAATGCATTCAGTAGTATAGAAGATAATGCTGTGGTCTTTGCTGAAATGAGGATGCTATTATTCAATCAATAAATGATTCTTTCTCAAATACTTTTTTTCAGTTTAAAAGACAAAGTTCTTTCTCTGTGATCTGAAAGTAAAATAGTTGAACTCTTCATGCAATTACAGAGTGTTCAATAAGGCCCAGACAAATGACATATTATCTTTAATTCTTGGTCTTCTAATGGACCATGATTAATTAAACATAGAAAAATGTAACTCTCCACAAGCTTAAGGATTGGTTCTATTTCTCAGATTTCAATCAACATTCCTGAGTTTAGAATTGAATACATTATTCTTAACAGTCATTTTTCTCTAATACAGAGATTTTTCACGTAGGCTTGGTGAGATTTAGCAGCTTTTGCTTTGCCTTGAGAACTTTTTCTACACAATTTAAGGTACTGAAAACTTATTTCAAAGAGTTAAAGTAACTAAAGAATCAAAACCACACCCAACCCCAAGACATATACTCAAGTGCTTCCTCAGAGAAGATGGATTAGACTGGGGTAGGTTATAATTCTTTTCCCTACAATGCTTATGACATGCTGTAATGAAAATGTTCACCTTTATGTTCCTCTTGATTATAACCAAGGAATTCTTGATGCAACATAGGCATAAATTTTTATTTCTTGATTGAAAAAGGGCATGCTGGTGGCAGGGTTTAATTGATGAAAGATGGAATGTAAGAACTAGAGGTCATCCTAAAGTTATAATTCTATCCTATAACTTGACAAATAACTGAAACTTCATTTTGTTTAATTGCAGGTTTAGTTTTCTTTCTGAGGTTCTTTATGCATTAGCATCTTCTAAAACAACTATCTTCACTAACAGAACAGTAATACTACTCATCTTCCAACAACATGTATAGGTACATGTGAAATGGCTGAAGAATACATTTTTATGGTTGACATCAATAAAGAGTCAACTCCACTATATGTAAGAAAAGCAGCCATGTTCTTTAACTTCCATGTTATTGAAAATAGTACATCAATTAGCAAGAAACCTTATAGGTTTTGAGAGAAAGAATACCAATATTTTCTTTTAAGTCCTATGATATAATGAAAAGACTATTATTTCTGGAGTTAATTTTTTAAAGTACAATATAAATTAGTTTCTAAATGCATAAATTAACCAAAAAGTCATGTATTTGGAAGTGGAATAATAATTAGAAATATCTAGAACCTTTCTTCCAATAAAATTTATAGGCAATAATTTGAAATTACTATTATTATTAGTCTTTCTAAATGGATGCAAATGTGATCTAAATGTAGAATAAAAGTAATGGAATTTCTAGGTATGTACAACATTAAAAAATCAATGCGTGGACATATCAGTACTTGAAATATCTATTTAGAATCAGAATCCTAGGTAGTAACTACAAAAATATGAAATTCACTTTAGCCTCTTGGTATAAGATAGAGTAGAAATAAAATATCTTTTTGAAATAAGATACCAAAATACACATTACAAAAATAAAGGCTAAACGCTTTAACAGTGACTGTACAAATATTACTTGAGTTTAGAGGAAAGTGATGTTCAAATATCTGCAACATCTATAGTCTTGCATCTCAGTCTAAGCTTCAGAATCTGGCAAAGTGTGTTGACAAAGGTCCTTTAATAAATTTTGCCAACCTGAACCCTGAATAAAGCCACTACACACCCAAATAATTTTAAGAAATATTCATATTTAGGAAATGAAAAAAAGGTGCAAAGACAGAAAAAGTAGTTCCACTTTACCACGCAAATGTGTCATTACCAGAAAAACACAGCACAGGAGCGGCACTGCCTCTGAATGGAATCTTGGGAACAACTGGAAAATACACAGAAGAAGAAGTAGTAGTTCTACCTTTACCATTCAGCGTGTCATCACTGGAAAAACAGCACGGGGATAGCACTACATTGATGGATGGTGGTAAATCAGAACAGTCTCTCACTGGCCTGAGGCAAACCTAAGCTTCTTCACCCCTATTCATCCTTACTTCAGAGAAAAGTGACACCAAGACAAAAGGCAGACATAGTCATGGTAACTGGATGTGTACATCTCCGCTTTAGCCAGAAGCCGGGGCTGGACACATTATTTTGAAATTTCTAGTATCTCTGGTAATAACAAACTCTGCTTCCATTCTCCCTAATGATCTGGGCCTGTATTCCTGGGGAAGAGGTCAGCTTCTCCCAGGAAGACTAAAGCTGATATATCTGGTGCCAAGTATTACCTATACCAAAGATTGTTGCCCTAAGACTCAGTTCAAGGTCTGTTTTCCTAGCCTGCTTAGTACAGAACTTATTCTGTAAAAAGCCTGTTAACTCTTTATTTTACTTTTCTCCTTCACACAGAGACATATGTGCTGAATGGCACCAAGAGCTGTTGTTACATAACTATACACAGACGTTACGGATGTTCAGTATGTATAGACCCATGTGCAATACATTTAAATACTATGTATTTTAAGCTCCAGGATTATCACCACCATTTCCATCATCTTTTCAAACCTCAATTAAAAATCATGGTCATGATATTTACTGTGAATTTCCCACAGCGGTCTAATCTTCTTTTCCTCTGATTTTCTTTTGAGCTTAAGCTGTAACCCTCAATTTAGAGCATGCTCCTTTTCTAATCTGGTCACATTATGTAAATGTTGTCATACCATAAATTTGTAAACCCCTAATGGACACTGACTATGCTGAAGAATAAAACTGACTCTCAACCTCCATTCTATCTCTTTTTCAAGTTGAAAAAATTGAAAAGCTGAAAATAATCCCAAGCCAGGAGTGGCGGCACATATTAATAATCCCAGATCTTTTGGCAGGCTGAAGCAGGAGGATCTCAAGTTTGAGCCAATCCATGCAGCCTGGTGAATTAACAAGACTATGTCTTTAAATAAAAAAGAAGAAATAAGAAAAAAAAGAAAGAAAAATATCCCTGGTGGCTAGATATAGTTCAGTACGATGACTCTAAGTTCATTCTCATTACTTAAAGAAAACTGGAGGGTGAAAGTAAAGCCAAAGTTATTTATTTGCATCTCCGTTTATGCTGATGAGTGATGTGAAGTCTTACACCACTGACTGCAGTGACATTTTGTGTCCATCCCCCACCTTATCAAGTGTTTATTGCCACACGCATCGATAGCAGCAGTGGTGGGTATATTTGTCAGTGATTACATCAGACATTTCTGTCACATTCATAGTCACCTTATATAAAGTGTCATGTTCACCTTACACAAAGTAGATGATCTGGCTAAGATATTAATGAATACTTGAGTGGTTAGATTTGTTATTAACTACTATAAAATAAATCACTCCAAACCTTGATAATTTACTATAAAGATCATTTATTTCATCATGCAAAGTAAGCAGGTCAGGAATCAGTGTTAACTGAATGGTTCAGTCTGAGTCCTGCAGATGGATGCCATCCAGGTTCAAGATGAAATCTGAAGAAACTTGACAGAGACAGTAGTTTGAAATGTTTCCAGTGCACCCAGGTGCCTGTTGACAGTGACCCTCATTGTCCTATTGGCTTAGATTAGAGGCCTCATTTCTATACTGCTCATGACATAAGAGCTGACTCTCTCCAGAATAAGTGACCTGAGATAACCAAAAAGGGAGTGGGAGTGAGAGAGGGGAAAAAAGAGATTGAACATGTGAAGGTAAAAGTCATTCTACTATTTATAATCTCCTTAGAAGTAAAGTGTTGGCACTTCTAATTGAAACATCTTAAAAGCCCTGTTGTTTGATAGAAGGGGTCTATGAATCAATAACATTCTGGTTTATATCATTGAGTACATGACAAACCACAATGCAAGGTAAAAATATTACATAAATAGACTTTGGGTTTTGAAATCTGTGGGACTGTATGAAAGTATTTATGTAGTATTCTTACCTTGCATTGTGGTTGAGCATGAACAGTCTTTGGGATCTGGGATTATTGAGATACTTCTTGAAGTCTAGCTAGCTACCATAATGGTAAAGAAATTCACAGATCACATATGCACATTCTTTAAAAGATGTCGTATCCCAGAAGTTTGTTACGTGTCTACATCTACTACGAACTTTTACATATCAACACATTTAACCAGCCACATATTGTGACTCCTATATACTAATCCCTAACATAATCACTACAATGTTTATATATATATATGTATTTGTGTGTCCATGTGCATGTATATGAAAAAACAGTGAGTGTATGAAGAAGTGTCCCACACAATTATGGATATTAACATGTGTCAGCTGTGCCAAAAGTCTAGATACCCAAGGTCTCAGTCTGTTTCAAGCTGCAAGTATAAAATCCGCTAAAAGGCATAGCTAGTAAATAATTACATGTCATTTCATATAATCTCACAGATTTCAATGGTCAAAAAATATGGCACATTCACTCTTCAATGAGGATTCATTTCTTGGCTCCAAAATGATATTTCATAGCTATGACTTCACACAAACCAAGCTAGTTCTCTAGAGTCTTTTTTGGTAAAAATACTAAACTTTTTCAGGAGGGTGCCATGCCGCACATCCCAAGCACTTTGGGAGGAAGGATTTTAACATGTGGATTTGGGGGGACAAAGATATTCATGTCATGATACCCAGAAGAGAGACAGCATCATGGGTCAGTTCTGAAGGCTGCCTGCCATAGAATTCCCATTTGTTTACAGGAGGTCAGTACTTTTTTCTGTTCAGTCTTTCAACTGACTACAGGAGGCCCACTTACATTATGGAGAACAATCTACTCCATCTAAAAGCACTCCATAGAATCATCTAGAATATTATTTGACCAATTACTTGTGCATTATGACCAGCAAAGCTGATCATAAAATTAGCCAGAGCATGTAAGTGCCTTGTGGATAGTTAAGCAAGATATAGGGTTGGGTGAATGAAATAGAATATTTATCTTATATCACTATCTATCCTTTGTTTTTGGATTTAACTTTTAAATGAAGTTCATTGTAATTTCAGAAATTTTTAAACAGATAATTTCAATCACATTCAAAGTCCAAAAAGGTAGTGTTCAGTGATGGGTACTGTTGAGATATAGTTATTTATTATAATTCTCATATTGGGGTTAGTAAACAGAAGCAAGATTTGTAAAAAGATCAGAAAGAACTTTAGGAGAAAATTACAAAAATAGAAATTAGAGCTTTGTTACTGACTCTTTTACCTACAAAGACTGCATTTACCAGAGAGTGCTGCATTCATGAATAGGTAGGTGGCAGACAAAATAATCTGTTGCAATCTGACCATCTGATATGGCCAGTGTATATCTAAGGACTGGGAAGGAAAATGATTGGGTTAGTGAAAACAAAGAATTCTTTTATTTTGGAAACCTAGAAATCCTACTCCAAGAATATCAAAAGAAAATCAAGGGAATTTTCCCCTTCTCAGGAGACCGTCTTGTCATATTATAATTGGAAGGAGAAATTAGAAGCCAATGCGCAGCATTAGTAGGTCTCTGAGCAAAGAACAGCAGAGCAATTAAAACTCAAAGACCAGGGGGATATTCTGTCTACAAGACTGTGATGAGTAGAAGTCTGCACTAGTTCATGATCAAGGTGGGGAACATTAATTGTAACTGTGCGGTACTATGAGAGACATGGCAGTTTTGAGGGATGCATCTTAAAGGTGTTGCTGTGCAATTGCAAGATGACTTGAACTGTACCTAAAGTTGATGAGGGCTGGAGAAATTTGATTTACAAAGAGCAAATAAATGAGATCTAAAGATCTTACTCTGTGAAACTAAGCCATTTTATAGGATTCTTCAACAGTATGCACCTACCAAATATGCATTTTATAAACTCATTCAAGAGAAAGAAAAGCCAGGGACATACCTGTTACAGCAATTGCCCAGAATGCACAAGGTCATGAGTTTCATCCTCAGGATGAAGAAGAAGGATGAAAGGAAGGAAGGGATGGAGAGAGGGAATAGAAGAGAGAAAGAGAGAAACAAAGAAAGAAAGAAAGAGAAGAAAAGAAAGACACAGAAAGAGAGATGGAGAAGAAAGAAAGAAAGAAAGAAAGAAAGAAAGAAAGAAAGAAAGAAAGAAAGAAAGAAAGAAAGAAAGAAAGGAGAAAGGAAGGAAGAAAGGAAGGGAGAGGAAGGAGGGAAATATTATTTTGGATAAAATGCACATTTGTGCCTAGAACTGAGGAGTCTAGTGCCTTGTGTTGGGTGCTAAGCAAATAATTTCACAGAACCTGTGCTTTGTTAACTGGTTAGACTCAATCATTCTACATTGTACACACACACACACACACACACACACACACACACACATATATATATATATATATATATGTTAAAATCTGTCAAAAAGTTTAAAGAATGACTTTGATTTTTAAGAAAATCCTTGGCCCCTTATTGCTAAGAAATTTCATAATCCATAAAATTGAGGACAGTTATAGTTGTGTGGGAATGAGGTGGTCGAGTTGCATTTCATACCAGAAATAAGCTCCAATAAGGTATCTTCTAAGAAAATAGGACAAAGGGAACAAATAAAAGGCATTATAGGCTTCTTAGGCCATATGGTTTCTGTTGCAATGATGATCATGCTCTTTACTGGGAAAACAGCCATAGGTAGTATGTCCATCAAAGCTGTGTTCCAGGGTACATTATTTATATCAGTTGGCCCTGGGCTCAACTTGTCCATTAAACTTATCATCTCTTCCTTTAAACAATTATTATAAAATACTTTGGTGAGCATGTATATATAGTTTAAACATCTGCTTTTTCTTATGTTATGATAAACTCTATTTTATAAATTGTAAAAGGATTTTACATTTACATATTATAGTTTTATACTTTAAAATATCTAAATTATAGACAAGGCCCAAATAAGGACACCCAAAGCCTTATTCTCTTTTCTGTCCCTGTATCAGTCAGTGCTCACTAGGGAAACAGACTGTATGAAAGATAAATAAATGTATAATAACTTATGAGGAAGGTTTTCTCTGGCAGCCCGCAGAGTCAGGTGTGGTCTAAGAGCGAATGCAGTGTCTGCTTCTGGATGTGGGCTCAGTGAAATGTTGAAGGTCTGGAGCTCACTGTAGTGTCCCATGTAATCCGTATCAGGAGGTCAAGGGTCTGCTATGGAAAGCTAAAGAATGTGTGCTGAAATCCAGAGATGATGTCCAAGGTGAAGTTGAAAACTGGAGCTCCTTCCAAAGAAAAACAAGTGAGCCTTCCTTCTCTGTTTCCTTTTTGTTTCATTCAAGCCACAAATCTAATGGGTGAGCCATTTGTATCCATGGTGGATCTCTCTCCAGGAAATCCTTTCAGCTGCACACTATCAGTTACCTATCACAGTCCCCCTGAAAACCATCAGCATAATGATTTTGATGAATAAACATTTTCATATAAAATAATCAAAACTAATGTTTATGTAAAAAATTATTTTTCTATAAACCAATGTATGCTTTTATCAGTAGTATATAAATCTATCTGTTTGTTCATATCATGGTCAACACTTAATGTTGTCAGATCTGTAGATTTGCATTCTAATAAATGAAATAGATTTAGTTTTAGGCTTTACCTATTCTCTAACTTTACTCCAAACCCCTGTACTTGCTTTAATTTAATTTCTAATTTAAAATGAGCTAAGATAATTATTATTAGCTAGTTATCCATGACCTAAACCCCTGCACCTATGAAGATTTACCTTATACCAGAAAAGCGATTTTACAGATATGACTAGGATTAAAGAGTTTAGAATGAGGATATCATCCTAGATTATTTGGATTATTGCCATCTAATCACATAAATTCTCCAAAGCATGAAATATGACAGAAGACTTGGAGAAATCCAATATTAGAAGCTCTCATCTATTTTTCTGGCTTTGAAAATAGCAAAAAGGAAACAAAAACCAAGGAATATGCAATCTTTGTGTGGTGTGACTGATCTTGTTTTACAGTCTGTAAGAAAATGGAGAAGGCAGGGATATAACTTCTAAGAACTGAACTTTGCCAAGAGTCCCAATTAGTAGGTTACAGATACTCCCTAAGATTCACGAATCCTCTGGAAGTATGGTATCTCTATCAGGTAACTAAAGCTAGACTTGCAGATGGACAGAGAAACACTTTGTTTGGCCTGTCTCAGTCTAATCATGACTCTGCACTACTACTATATAATCTGGAAACTTTCCATAGTAGATTTATGCAGGTTGTAGTTTATTTTTTAGGATATACCCTTGCCTATCCTGCTTTGTTATCCTAAAAGAGCACCAGAGCTCACGTCAGGAGAACATTCACATGGAAAATCTTTGCTTTCTTGTAGATGTTGCAAGTTAGCATTAGATCAAAACCCTGGCTTTGGGGATGGGGCGGGATTTAGCTCAGTGGTTCCAGTGTTTGCTTCACAAGCACAAGGTTCCAAGTGAGATCTCTGCGAAAAAAAAAAAAAAAAGAAAAGAGGCTTTGGTATATTTTGTGTCATTATTGATTGTGCTATTTTTCGTTTTTAATTGAAATCAGGCACAGAAGGGAGTAGAATCCAAACATTAACCTTCTGCCCTGCTGGGTAAACATTAATTTTTCCCAGACCAAGTGCTATGAAATATTGCAGATTTGAAAACATAAGTATGATTTCTGTATTTTCTATAAACTCTTATATATTAAATTAGAGAGGGTAAGGTTTTGAGAAACTTCCTATGTTTAATGAAGTTGTTCATTATCTAGGAACATGGTCCAGGAAATCTTAATGTATCTTCTTCAGATTTTGTATTTTGTGGTGACAGATGGTATCAGTTTAAGAATATGCAAAAGCCAATTCTCTTTCTGAGAAAATAATAATGATGATGAATATTATTTTTACAATGATATGTTTTATAGAGAGTCCAAGTGGTTTATTAACCAGAATTACAATTTGGTATAATTTGAAGACAGTGACAGATCTTTTTTTCCCCTTGCTGATAAAGATTCCTGTGTTAAAATTAAAGCACATTTTAGTAATGAACTCCTTCTACAGTATGACAAAAAGAAAAGGCTAACCAGAATAGAGACAGAAAGTAGTACATAATTTGAGATTGGCTAACATTATCAAGCCAGTTAGAAACCACTTGGTGTACTCATTAGTGAGTATCAGTACAACCTCAAGAACTTAATTTGTGGGTGGCCTTTCAGTAAAATGAGGGGGATTTATAGAGCATTACTTCTGAAGATAACCTAAAGAGAAATAATAGCTATGTAGTCAACTGCTTTTGAAAAAAAAATATATGTATGCATATACTATATATGCAAATATATAGCATATATAAATTTATATCGCCTATTTCTTCATAATGTGTATTAATATTTCAAAGGTTCTAGTAAATGCAACCATAATTGAATTTGTCTTGGATTAGGGGTCCATCTCTATGGAAGAGTG
>PVIR01026131.1:0-23964 GCA_004026965.1 Petromus typicus | reverse complement strand
ACTGAGCTAACTCCCCGGCCCAATTTACGTAAGATTTTTAAAAGAGATTCATTTGGGGCCAAGGATGTAGTTCAGAGGCATACAGCATGCCTGGCAAGCCTGAGTTTGATTTCTGGTTACCCCCCCCCAAAAAAAATCACTTTAAGAGCTGTACAATATATAGTGATGGTTAAATATTATTACATTCAAAATTAAAAACAATGTCATAATCCCAGCATTCAGGATGCTAAGGCAGGAAGTTTGAGGCCAGCCTGGGCTACACAGTGACTTCAAGGCCAGCCTGGACCATATAGTGAGATCCTATCTCAAAAAAGCTCCATAAAAGCATTAGAAAATATTAAACAACCTAATTCAAAAACCATCTGGACTTATATTTTAGAGAGATAGCAATACATTAACAACTAAGACAGTACTGTTAAAATTACCTTCTAAAGTTAGAAAAACAAGATAAAGGAGAGACTAGAAGCAAATTACCAACAAGCTGCTACTGAGTAAAGACAAAATTCCATGCAGGACTCTCAATGCCTTATGTGAACTGTTTCATTTCATTTTTATCAACATATTTACAAGGTAGATAATATAATCCTTTCAAAAATAAGGATACTGAGGCTTAGAGATGTTAAGAAATTGCTCAATGGCATACAGATAGATTGATCAATGGCAGGTCTCAGAATCTAATACCAGATCTCAAACTTTTAAAAAGTTTGTATTAAATTGAACAAAAATATATTTGATTGTAATTGCACAGTGCCTGGGGCAAAAATAAGCAAGCATATATTTTAAATATTCCTTAAAACTACATGAAAATATTATGTGGATATGCCTATTAACTCAGAATAAAATATCCAAAGCTGTTATCATAATTGCAAAGGAATTTTTGGGCCAGGGGTTTAGTTCAAGTGATACTGTGCCTACCTTGCAACCACAAGAGCCTCAATTTGACTCCCGGTACCGAAACAAAACAAATCAGAGGGATTTTCAACTTGAAAACAGTTATGAATCACTGCTTTCTACATGAGCAGTACTTACAATTTTCTCCAAGGAGAGACAGGGATTTTAGCACCTGCTTGGTTCTGGCACCTGCTTCACAGGTATAAGGTCCCAGGTTCAGTCCCCAGTACCACAGAAGAAAGTCTCCAACAAACAAACAAACAAACAAATCTTCTGCAAGGGTGGGAGCTGACCAACATGGCAAACAACTTGGTCTGAGAACCTGACCTAGTAAATAGTTCCCTACATTGAGAAGGGACTGAATATGCTTAACCTGTGTTTATAGACATAACTCACACTCAACCCCTCCCTTGTATATGAATCTGGTATTTAGGTACTTCTTAGGCAGAGGGTACCTACATGACCAGCCCCCAATTAAAAAAAAAAATCCTGATCAGGCCGGGGAGTTAGCTCAGTGGTTCTGGCGCCTGTCTTGCAAGCTCAAGGTCCCGGGTTCAATTCCCGGCAACCACATATAATACTGGGCGTGGAGACTCACACCTAGCAGCAATCAGCACTACATACCACAGTGCTGGGCGTGGTGGCTCATGCCTGTAATCCCAGCACTCGGGAGGCAGAGGCAGGAGGATTGCTGTGATGTGAGTTGGAGGCTGAGCTCAGGGCCACAGCCTGAACCACAAAGTGAGACCCTGTCTTTAAAAAAAAAAAAATCCTGATATTGAATTTCTAGTAATGTTTCCATGATAACATGTATGAGTTGTTACTGGGTGCCAGTAAACATGTCCTTTCTGTGGCTGCATTGGGAGAGATCCTTAGAAGAAAGCTTGTAGCTAGGCATGGTGGCTCACCTCTAGAATCCCAGCACTTGGGAGGCAGAGGCAGGAGCATTGCTATGATTTCAAGGCCAGGCTGGACTACATAATGAGTTCAGGGCCAGTCTGAACTAGAAAGTGAGACTCTCACTCAAAAAACTAAAAAACAAAACAAAACAAAAAACTAAGAAGAAGCAAGCTGGTGCCTGGCTTGCTTTGAACTACACCCTATATTCCTTTCTGATTTTGCTTTGTGTCCTCTCACTATAAATTAAGTTAAACAGCTACATGTGAATAGTAGCGAATAGTGAATAGTAGTGAATAGCGCTATTCTTAATCAGAGATTGGCAATCTGCTCTATAGAAAGTCAGATATTGACTATTGGGGCTTTGTGGTCCATTCAATCACTGTTTTAACTACTCAACTGATGTATTACAGCAAAAGCACCCGTAGACAATACATTAAAAAAAAATGAACACAGCTGTATTCCAGTAAAACTTTATTTAAGGATGCAAAAATATTGTTAGTTAATTTGTACATGCAATGAAACTGTCTTCTTTTTTTCTTCCTCAATCATTTCAAAATGTAAAAAAACCATTGTTAGTTCACTGCATAAACAAAAATTTAATCCATGGTCTGTAGTTTGCTCAACTCTAGATTATTCATGGGCAATTTAAGCAATGAAGCACTGGAGACATGTAGAATGTTAAGAGAAATTTTATGATGAAAATCCATTAACTTTGGAATAAGGCTCCACCATTAGACACAATTTGCAGAAACCCTAAGGTTTGAATCCTTTCTATTCTACTTACTAACAGATTTTACCTTGGTTGGGAAAATGGTTTCTTTACCAATGGCTGGTTAGAATGGTTTCATGTATTATCATTTAAGGTTTTTCAAAAGACAAATCCATTTAAATTACAGCATCAGTTCAGTGTGGTTCAAGGATTGCAACCCATAGCACTGAAGAAGTATATGAGGATAAATGGTAATGAGTTAGCTGTCTCTGCAATGGACAATGGTTACTCAATGCAAAGAGTAACAATAAGGTTAAGGAGAATGTAATACTAGTTCTTCCCATTCATTCCTGTTTGTATATACATCTCTTAACTCCTCATACAATACAAGGCTAAAAGTTTAGATTTATGGTTTCTTTCCAACTTGTATATTCTATCTTATGTCACACTAAAAGACAATGGTAAAACTAAAAGACTTCAAAGTTTATCTAATCCTCTTAATCAGAATAAACTGAAATCTACAAAGTCTTATGCTCAAAGCAACACTGTTTAATTTGTAGTACAGCTCAATCAGAACCCAAATCTTACTCCCCTGTATTAGAGTCCAGTACAGAATAATGTGACTCTTATTTCAGTCCGTTAATATAATTGTTTCCCTAGGCAAATCACAGCACTGCTGATGGAAACCTATTCTGCATTATGATCAGTCACAACCATATTCAAGGATCCCTGCAATTCCTTGAACTCTTCTCTGCTCATAGTAAGATGCTACTCTAAATTCACAGTATTCAAGAGAAATTTCTGTACCATTAATCACAATAGCATCAACAGCCATTTATGTAATTAAACTGCATTAAATGAATTAATCCCCATAACAGCTTCAGGTAATACGTAGATACTGTCACTCTTTTACAAATAAGGTAACTTGACACAGAAAGGAAATTGTCCAAAATCTTATAGCTACTATCTGGAATTTGAATTCAGATGATAAGATAGGGTTCAAGATCCAAGATCTCCTTGATCATACTTCTCAAGTGAAACCCAGTGGTACAAATGCATGGAGTATTTTCATACAATCTAAAACTGGTACAAATTGGAATTAGTATGACTTTTCAGTAATTCCAGAAGCCAAGAACTCCTGAAATGTGCACTTAAAGACTAATATAATATGCAATTCAATTGATCTTTAAGTACTATATTTTTACTACCTATGTTTGAGCACAGATACATATTGATTTTGGGGTAGAATGTTGAGCCACAATTTAAAACAACTGGAAATACGTTACCTTCATAGTTATACTTTAAGATTAATGAAGTAGATCAGAGAAGAAACAGAGTTATTTTAAAAGAAAATAATCCAAGTCAACAACAATGACATGAATATATTTAACAGACCACAAAAAGGTGCAAAAATTACCATTGGTATTTCTCTACATATACCTAACTGCCTTTTCTACCACCTTTTTCTCATTAACAGTCTCAAACTGTTTTTCCTAGAGTAAGATGAATTCTATTATTTACATAATGTGGAAATGTTTTATACTATACGGAGTATCTTATTTGAAGATAAAATAAGTACAAAATTTCCTAAGCTGTAATTACCAAATTCACTTGATAATTATATGCTGAATTTCCTAACATCTGGTTACAACTATAGTTTTATATGTATTGAATGTTTGATATTATAATCTGCAACATCTACATTATTTCTGCTTTGAGTCAACCGTTGGTCAGGCATGGTGTTACATGCCTGCAATTCTAGCACCCCCAGGATAAGGCAAGAGGATCAAAAGTTCAAGCTCAGCCTGGGCAACATAACAACTGGGGAGATCCCGTTTCAAAATTTTAAAAGGGTTAGGGAAATAGCTCAGTGCAAAAGCCCTGAGTTCAATCCTCAGTACCGCCAAAAGAAAAAAGAAAGGTCAATTGCTTCTGTAACTGCTTCTGTTAATTTTCTGAGTGCTGTAATTTCCCAGTAAACCAGATATAATATACAATTAGTAAGCTATTTTTTTCAGCCTGTCCTCACTACATCCTTTTTGCTCGCTATATGCATCAACTTGAGAACAATCTGCTTTAATAAAAAAATTACCTATTTGGAACCATTCATACACTACATGTCCTACTATTAACTGTCAGACATATATAGAAATCCTGCCTATAGATCATTGTTCTTTAATGTACTCTTAGCATGATGTTATGTTTAGAATGTTAAACATGCAATAGGATAATTTATCAGCCAAAAATAAAATTGGCTACCAAAATACTTACATAACCATTAACCTTATATAACAACAATCTCAAACTATCACCAGCCTTCTTTTTCTTTCTTTTTTTTTTTTTTTAGGTTTTTTGAGACTGGGTCTCGCTTTGTGGTTCAGGCTTGCCCTGAGCTCAGCCTCAAACTCACATCACAATCCTCCTGCCTCTAACTCCCAAGTGCTGGGATTACAGGCGTGAGCCACCACGCCCGGCACTGTGTTATGTGGTACTGGTTGCTGCTGGGTGTGGGTCTCCACACCCAGTATTGTTATGTGGTTACCGGGGAATCGAACCCGGGCCCTTGCGCTTGCAAGACAGGCGCCGGAACCACCGAGCTAACTCCCCGGCCCTCAAAAATCTTTCATTACCAGCCCAAATGGCAATGTAGTCAACTACTTTTCAACAGTTATATCCTGAGTAATCACCAAAAGCTCATGGAAGATCTCACAAAATATAACTTCTCATTCTTCTGACCCACAATGCACACTAACCTTCCTCTGAAAACTTACATTATCTACCCTGTCCAAGAACCTAAAACATACAATAAGTCACACTTTTAGCCCTCATTATTGCTTATTTTCTGTTCTCAAGAAAGACTTCTGTTTTGTCATTTCAACCTCAAGGCTTTAACAGTGATCAAGTTATAGACTGTTGTAGATTCTGCATTTGCTCAGTTACAACTATCTCTTAAAATTCTTATTTCATCTATGAATATAATCTTTCTCTGTTATGTTTCATGCATTAGCTTTGCTTCAATTACATCAGGACAAAGACTATCTCATCAAACTTCTCTTTGAAGCAAAGTTTCTAGTTCATTGTAAGTATATATATACTGAGATGATGAAATTTATCAATTTTTTCCCCTGCACTTTGAAATTCCTCCTTTCTCTTCTGTTCAAATTGCCACATTAAAACTATAATGGACTAGTTTTCTGTGAAGCAATACCTGGTGGGTTCTGTTTAAAAGAAGACTATTTTATATATTGTTTTCACTGTTGTGTTTTAACATCTCTAAACCTTAATGCCTTTATCTGTAAAGTAAGGGCAGTAGTTATCAACTTCACGGAGTTTTTATAAAACTCATGTACACTCAGTGAATGTTATTACTATTATTCACAAAATTGGCCCATTATTTTGAAAAAAATCCTGCTACTTTAAAATGTGCATGCCTGTTTTCTTAATCTCTTTTACAAACAACCATACTAAGTCATATTGTGCCAATTTCTTCTGTATATAGAACTTCAAATAAAAATTCAGGTTAAAATTTCAAGTACAAATTTGGATTAAATTATACTTATCAGAAAACTGAACTCACATCTGAACCAGAAGCTTTCATCGTTGCATTCTGCAAACATTCTTCTTTCTTCCTCTGTCGGAATGTAATCAGCTCCTATGACTTTTAACCGAGGAAAATTGGAAAGTAATAAAATATCAATAAAACCAACACTGAAAAATTGGCTTAGTATAAATATTAACAAAAAACATTCAGCATTTTTAAAAAAAAATCAGGTAAGGAGGGCCAGGGATTTAGCTCAGTGGTTCCAGCATCTGCCTGGCAAGTGCAAGGTCCCAAGTTCAAGTTCTTCTGGTTCCATATACCACAATGCTTGGCATGGTGGCTCATGACTGTAATCCCAGCACTTGGGAGGCAAAGCCAAGAAGATTGCTGTGAGTTTGAGGCTAGCCTGAGCTACATAGTGAGAACTACAAAGTGAGACCTTGTCTCAAAAACTAAAAAAAAAAAAAGGGCCAAAAATTTAGTTCAGTGGTTCCAGCACCTGCCTTGTAAGCACAAGGTCCCTATTTCGATTGCTGGTAAACACATACAACAATGACAGACCTGGTGGCTTATGTCTATAATCCCATCACTTGGAAGGCAGAGGCAGGAGGATTGCTGTGAGTTTCAGGCTTGCCTGAGCTACATAGTAAGCTCAGGGCCAGCCTGAAGTACAAAGGGAGACCCTGTCTAAAAAAAAAATAGCAAACAAGTAATGAAACAATTGGCTTGTAAACTTTTAGCAAACTTTGACTTCAAACAGAATTTACTACCAATACCAGCTAGTCAGAATTGGTTACATAATGTACTTAATCATGTGCAAAATCAAAACGCAAGACTCTATGGAAATTACTAAGAATTTCAAGATGGCAACAGTAGAGCTAACATTAAACCCAACCTGGGGCCCTTTCTGACTGCCTCATGAGGCCAGCCCAGCTGCTGCTGTTACTCAGGTAATGAAATCTTCTTTACCTAGAGAGTGCTTCTAATTATAAATACTTAATATGATAGTTACGGGGAATTGGTCTTGGAACTTCTGCATTCGGCTCTCGATAATCAGCCCGCCCATTCATCTTGCCTGGATCAAAAACATTTACATTAGGTATTAGGAAATAGCATGATAGTTTGAATACAGAGAACAGTAAAATGACTAGTCTACATGGACATTTAAAATACGTTAAATAAACATTACTACACCTGAAAGATCTGACATAAAAATAACTAAAGAAAAATGTCATAAACCAACTAATTAATTTGGACTCACTATTCATGTCTGGCCCTTAGTTGAAAAAGATGAGGTGTTATCAGTATTATCGGCTGATAAATATAAGGTTAAAATATTAATGGATAGCAATTAAACTGACATTTTTCCTCTAGTAATTGGCTTATGCCATATTATCCAACGTCTAGATCCTTTCAGACATCTAAATGATTTGAATAATCCCCCCCAAAAAAGAAAAATCTCTTCTCAGTTTCCATTTTAAAAATAATCAAGAAACATGCAACCTCGCCCCCCCAAAAGAACAAAGACGTCATATCCTTCTGTGATGTAAGGTCTACAGCAAGCTCTTTATCTTCCAAACTTTCCTCCTTACCCTCAAATAATCTTCAAACTACTTTTACACCAATACAGGAGATTAAAGATAGATAGCATTCTACAAATATACTTTTTAGTTGAGATTTTAAAAACCCATACGTCAGGATTTAAGAGACCAGCACCACAGATAATTATTTTAAAGCACGCTATCAGGTCATGATTATTTTCATTTTTAAAAATTTACATGAAAATAAAATGGTTCACAGTGGATGACAACTGGGCGCTTCTGTAATTCATTTCGTAGTAAACAAGCCAACTTTGAAGGCTTTCGGCATGTCAATTCCTTAGGGAAAAGGAATAAGATAAATTGAATTCATGGATGGATGAGGCCTTCTGAGTTAGCTCTTACATTTTAAAACCATATTAGGGAAATGAATCCCTCTCATTTTCCACCAACAGCATCTTTCCTTTAGACTGTAACGGCTGACAAGGCCTCTCAGACACCATTTTAATTTGGCATTCCAAAGAAAACGCCCCAGAAATAAATCCTCACTGGCTTGACTGTCCACTCCCGCTATCTACCACCCATCAAAAAACGTCTGACTCCCTTGCCCTAGTGACCCGCCCCCGTCAGTCACCACCGATTTCTTCCCCTTGCACGCCCTAGATACAATCCCTCGCCTCCCGCCGTCACCAGCACTCAAAAGCGCGAGACCCAAGTGCAGTTAGTCCACCCCGTAGGCAGGAAAATGGCGGAAGGGGCAAACCGATGGCCACCTGCGCGAAGGTGGTGAGTGGATGGTTGGGGCCAAAACGGGATTACGCCACCTCACCCACCTTCCAAATGAAACAGCCACGACGCGTCGAGCCTAAGCGATCAGGGACAGAAGCTGGGAGAACTTAGAGGAGGTAGAGCAGGAGAAACGCGCTTGCAACTGCAGCAAGGGGGAGGGGACTGACTACTAAGGGGCCGCCTAGAAGTCACCCAGATACTGGCTCAAAGGGACTGCGACCCGGAAGCACTACCTGTCACCGGAAATTACGTCACCGTCCCTGTGCGGCGAACTAGCGGCCTCGGACTAGACGGCCGTCATGCGCCTGCGCCTGCACGATCCGTCCTTTTCGGCTCTGCCCTCTGCTCCATCCCTGGCCGCGGCGCTCGCGAGCCGCCCTCCGCCCGGTGGTCTACTCTTTGGGAGGCAGGCTCCGCCCCCTTCTGGGACTTTTGTGGAGGCTTTGCGCTCTTCTGACGCACTTCGCTGGTCGCCTTGTCACAAGGTGGCAGGAACGTTCCAGAAGGCCCGTTTATCCTCTCCTTCGCAGTTGCCGGCTTTGCTCGGATTTCCTAGCCTGTAGGCTTTATTTATCATTACAATTGGTAAGCCTTTGTTTAGGCTGAGCAGTGTAATTTTTAAGCAGGTGCCCTTGGCTGTCGGAGGGTTGAGGGAATCTACTTTCTCATCTGTTGTAGAACCTCAGGCAGGGTGAATTTCCTCTGTAAGCCTTCCAGTTTACCCATTAGAATAATAAAAATAATCCCTACCTCATAGAGTTGGTGGTACTAAAACAGCCTGAAAGGGGAGTTAAGCTCTCTTGTTTCTATTAAGGAGGTATACATTTGCTTGGAGGACTTCTGACATACTGCTACGCTTAATCAACCAGCGTTCTGTGCACATGTGTGTTGGAGTTATTAAGTGTTGAACACAGCGCCTTTGTACTTACATCTCCAACCTTCTTTAAAATAAAATATTTTAGGGCCAGGGAGTTAGCTCAGTGCTACCGGCGCCTGTCTTGCAAGCACAAGGGCCCAGGTTCGATACCCCGGTAACCACATACTATACTGGGCATGGAGACTCACACCCAGCAGCAATCAGTAACACATACCACAGTGCTGGGCGTGGTGGCTCACGCCTGTAATCCCAGCACTCGGGAGGCAGAGGCAGGAGGATTGCTGTGATGTGAGTCTGAGGCTGAGCTCAGGGCCAGCCTGAACCACAAAGACCCTGTCTCAAAAAAACTAAAAATAAATAAATAAATAAAATATTTTATTTTGAGATAAGGTCCTGCTAAACTGCCTGAGCTGGGCTTACATTTGACTATCAGAGATGCCTGCCACCATACCCTCCTCACTCATTTCTTGCGTCCATTCCACAGAGTCTATAAGCATAAGATCAGGAGTTCAATCCTTGGTACCAAAAAAACCCAAAAAACAAAAAACAAAAAAATTCAATCTTCCTAGATTAAATCAAATCAGTGCTTCCAAATACCTCCACCTTTTAAAGCCAATGAAATCGACATCAGATGTTTATACTGAAAAGGGTGGTGTGCGCGTGCGTGTGTGTGTGTGTGTGTGTGTGTGTGTGTGTGTGTCTTTAACACAGTCTCTCTATGTAGTTCAAGCTGGCCTTGAGATCCCTATGTAGTCCAGTCTGGTCTCAAACTCATAGCAGTCCTCTTGCCCCAGCTTCTCAAGTGCTGGGATTACAAACATACTAAGATACTATTTTTTATAAGAGAATATTTTGGCACACTTAGTGATGTCATAGAAGACTAGAGAAGAAAATGTTTACTCAAGGAAGATATGATCAGTTATATCAAATACTAATAAGGACTGATGACATTAATTAGAAGGTTATTTATAATTTTCATGAGTATAGTTCCATGAAAATCTAGATTATAGTCAGTTGAGAAAAGAAAGATTGGGGATAATGTGGGAAAAAGTGTAGATTACTCTTTCCAGAAATTTAGCTGCTTGGAGAAAACAGATATGGAATGGTAGCTGAAGGGAGAAATGAGGAATACATAAAAGTGAATTTTTGTTTTATAAATTTTTGTTTTATAAATTTTGTTTTATAATGTTGTATAGACTTGATTTTAACGGGTAAATGTAAGACAAACTAGGACAAAGGTTGAAAATAAGGTTGAGATGGATAATCGGTAACACAAGGCAGATCTCTCAATTGGAGTCCACAAGAGCGTATTACAGGATATGCCACACACTGTTGGTGTGGGTGGGCTGTGGGTAGAGCCCATGGGCCTGCCCCTTGAGCAGTCTTCACTGGATCTTCTGGGCCCAGTACTCTACAGGTGATGAGAATGATGGGCAACATTCTCCATTCATTCTCCATTCTGAATCTCAGAAAAATTAGCCCAAACAATGTGTTAACTTTTGCGGGCAAGGAGCCTGTAAGGCAGCTGGAGATGTTCCTGTTACAGATGCCTTGGATATGTAGCAGCTGCCATTGGGGAAGTACAAGCATTTAGGATAGGGCTGCTGCAAAGAGAAGCCCGAGGGCCAGCTCCAAACCTCAGTCTTCACACTAATTGCATAGGTCTGACTCTTTATAGTTGGTGAATACTTTTTCTGTTGTCAAGATCAGCTGTAGGGGAACTGGTCTAGCCATGCAAACTAGAGCACCATCTTATTTTGGCATTTTCAAAATTTAAAAGTTCATTTCAATTTAAAATTCACCAGGATTGTCCTGATATTTCTGTTATATTTGTCCATGAGGAAAAGCAAAAAAAAAAACTTGTAAATTGTAAATGTGAAGTGATTATTTATCTAAAATTTCAACTCATGACCTTGTGTTTCCAAAGGAGGCAGCCCTGCCACTGAGCTAAATCCCCAGTCCTCATAGGCACTATTAAAAGGATTCAGAGAATCATTATTAAAGTCTTTGTCAGAATATTTGTATAGCCATTTCAATTTGGTTTTCTTTTTGTGTGTTTTGTTTGTTTTTCAACTTTGGAGATAGGATCTCACTACGTAGTTCAAACTGGTCTTGAAGTCATGATGATCCCCCTGTCTTAGCCTCCCAAAAGCCAGGATTGTAGGCATTTGCCACATGCTCAGCCTAGCCATTTCAAATTTAAGCCAGTATAAAAGTTAGATTTTGAGAAGCATGCTCTAATTTGAAGATACTACTAGGAAGTTTTCTGTAATTCAACATTTATTCAATATGTGAGTTTCTACTATATTCCTTTGTATTTTGTATTTAAGTTATAAATTGGCATACTGATATAGAATTTTTAAGAGGAAAGAAGGGAAATATCAGCATAATTGAGGACTGACTCATTCTTTCTAACAGGGAAGAAGATAATAATGAAAGGTACAGAACAGAGACCACTGCATACGCCTGTGAGAGACAAGGCAGTTGAAGACCTTAGGAAAAGAATGGTTGAATTTATTGACAATGAAATGGGAGCTGGAAAGGGAAAAAGTGATGGCAATCAGACGGAGATAAAGGTAAGTCACTATGATATGTGGAGTGTGTGGGGAAATATGTATGTGGGAGAAACAGAAGAATATGTTTAGGGATGGTGGAATAAATATGTAAATATGCTATAATCAGTGGATTTACACCAGGATCAGAAAGGGCCTTGGCATCATGAAGCTGGTGACAGAAAAGAAAGGGAACAAAGTCGGGTTGCTGAAGGTTTCTGAGTTGCATTTCCTCCCAACCTTAGAGTAGGAATTTGAGGATTCTACAAGAGCTGAAATAGCTCTACTTAAGAATGGAATGAGATAAAATCCACATTGTCACAACTCATGAACCTCATGAGTGAAATCTAACGTCTTCATGTGTTCAGCTCATTCTACTTTTTAGACTTTGGTGCAAGCACAACACTTTTAAAGCCATCCTCCCCCAAAGCAGGATCTGAATTTCTTGATAGGCTTTATAGATCATCCCCAAATAATCATGACTACATGCAAAGAATATTTCTAGAAAATTACCCCCAGTTCTTCCTTGCAAATACATTGCCATCTCTGAGTCTTTTCTACCAAGAAGTCTTACATCTACTGTTATATTGATTTCTTCTGCAGGGAACTTTAGAAATCCTGGATTCCGAGTATGCACCTAATCTTGTGCTTGCCCATCTTTTTCTCTAACAGAAGAGATGAAGAATAAATGAATAAAACTAGGGGCCTATGTACAAAACAAAGCAGGAAAAGTCCATTAATATCTGCATTTGCAAATCATATGAAGTTATAACTAAGCACCTGGCAGAGGGTCCAGCATTAGTTTGCATGCAGTAAATGTGAGTTACTTTTTTTTTAAGTCTTTGCCAAATATTTGAAGTACTAGAAAATAATTTGGAAAAAATTTGGAGAGATAAGCAGATGAATGATTTAGCCTACGCTGTTAATGTAGAACTATTCGTGGTAAACAGTTATAGTTTGTCCAGCTCTCTAATTAAAATGTAGAGCAAGTTGGAAGTGGTGGTAATTCAGAATGAATGGTCAACTATGTCAAATTCAGCTATTCAGAACGCTGAGGCAAGTGGATCACAATTTCAAGGTCAGCTTGTGCAACTTAGTGAGGCCGTTTAAAAATGAAAAAGCTGGAGATGAGAATTTAGCTGAGTAGTTCCAGTTCTGCCTCAAAAGGGCAAGGTCCCAAGTTCAATTTTTGGTAACAAAATTAATTAATTAATTAAAAATTAAATGTTTTAAAGAAAAAGCTAGGGATGTAGCTCAAAGGTAGAGTGCTCCTAAGTTCACTTTCAAGAAGTAATGCACACACACACACACACACACACACACACTCAAAAATTCAAAATACCTGAGAAGTTAAGGGTAACATGAAGCTTCCAAAGATGAAATATTTTGGTTCTAATCAATACTGTTTGGTAAATAAGATTTCTTTGTTCTTTAATCTCAACTTTGTCTCCAGTATCTTGAATATTGTGGTCAAACATGAATCTGTCTACTTTTTGTCAGTTGTTGGAGAAGCAGAATTTCTTTCACATCTAGGAGACTCTCCGTTGTGGGGAATCTTTTCACTGCAAGTATTTAAAAAGAAAGTCTCTGAATAGTCATCCCCTTTTCTTTCTTGTATGACAGTTTCATTTTTAGCCAGAAGCAGGGAGAAAAGACACACACACACACACACACACACACACACACACACATACACACGCACGCACGCACAAAACAAAACAAGAAAAAACGCAACACAGGAGGTGACCCCGGCTGCCGTGCTCCTCATGCTGTCAATCAACCAGAGAACCATCTGTCCCACTTTAGTTTTCAGGAGCCATCAGGCACATCTGCTGTCTTTTCTGATGTCACTTATAGAACCCACTAAAAGCTGTTAGATGAATTGCAGAAACCGGAGTGCAGCTGCAACCAGGCTGATTTAGGATTTTTGCAGCTGGGCCCTAAGCATCCATCTCAGTTTTGAAATTATTTTTTTTATGAGATTAGAACCATTAAGTTAATAATTCATCTATGGTAATAACTTCTAAGACAATAGGTCTTACATTTTTGTTGTCTGTAAATTTAAAATCTTTACACATAATGTAACAACACCCACCAAATATTTAAAATTCAAGTCAACTCTAAATACTTTAAATAATTATTCATGAGTTTCTTTTAAGGAATAAATAACATCTTAAAAAATAGTTTGTAAAACTTTGACTGAAGAGCCAAGGACTTTTTAAAAATTTTTTGAGACAGGGTCTCCCTTTGTAATTTAGGCTGACCCTGAACTACACATGTAGCCCAGGCTAGTTTCAAATTCTAAGCAATCCTCCTGCCTCTGCCTCCCAAATACTGGGATTACAGGTGTGAACTACCATGCCAGCATTTTGGTTTGTGATACCGGATTGAACTAGGGACCTTGTGCTTGCAAGACAGGCTCCAGAACCACTGAGCTAAATCCCAAGCCCTGATTTTACAGGTTTTAAAAAGCAGAATGATGCAGAGTATTAGCCCTAGGAAATCAGTGTTAGCCATGTGCTTATATGTTTTGAAAATTGCTTCTCAGTATTAATTCTGTCCATGGTAACACATTGTACATCACAATTATTTGCTTTCCTGATTTTTACAAGTAAAGGGACTCTCTTCTCCCCCATATGCCCACATCATTGCGTGTATTAAGGTCTTTTTAGAAAAGAAAATTTAAATAAGTCGTAGTATATAATTGAAGTATGCTATATTTCTTGAAAAGGCCTTTAATAGATGCAAACAGGAGCCACATCTACCTAATTATCTGCACTGTCCATATGTATTCTGTTTTTCCTCTTGTTTCTATCTCCTTTCTGCATCTTTATTCAAAAGCAGCCTTACAGGTGTGCAGTAGATTCTAACCTCTCTTACCTAGTCAAGGACATCTCTCCAGCAGTTCTACTCACTCTGGCCTCTATCTATGACTTCCATTCACTTTTGCAAAGTTCCTGTCAGCCTATAAATGAACTATAATAGTCATACATTTAAGAACAACAACCCCAGAACTCCTCTTGGCTCCTATGGCAGCATTTGTTTGCTCTTCTATAGTTAACTGTCTTGTAGGGATTGTCTCCATTGCCTTCTCCCAGTCTCGCTGAGCCCATTCCAAACATACTTTAACCCTTGTTGAAGTCTTCATGATTTCCACATTGTTAAATCAATTTTTTAATTCTCAATCCTTGGGTTATTTGACCTATTCTAAAGCATTTGACATAATTGACTACTCATTCTTGAAACATTTTCTTTACATGGTATCAAGATACTACCTTTTTTTTGCCTATTTTACCTCTCTCTCTTGCTTTTTTTTTTTTGGTCTCTTTTGCTAGTTCCTTCTCATTGTTTTGACTTGGAAATTGTGGGGTTCCTTTTGACTCAGACCATGAACATCTCAGTTGTTGAACATATCTGACTACACTCATCCAATTTACATTTTAACTTCAAATATCCCAAACCAATCACACAACAGAAAGAATGAAACTTTTATTTTTAGTTTTTCAGTATCATTTGAACACAGTTTCTCTTTCCAGATTATTTGGCTAAGATTTTTGGAGGTATCCTTGACTTTTTGTTTCTATCACACCGGACATAACATCTTTGAGTAAAATCTCTTAGCTCTATCTTACAGCATATCTATATTCTGATTTTTTTTTTCAGATCTATTATTACCACCCTGGTTCACATTATCATCATAATCATCTGTTGTCTAAATCAGTGCAGAAGTCTCCTATCTGTTCTCACTGCCTCCTTTCATTTTATTCTTTTTTTTTTTTTTTTAGGTTTTTTGAGACAGGGTCTCACTTTGTGGTTCAGGCTGGCCCTGAGCTCAGCCTCCAACTCACATCACAATCCTCCTGCCTCTGCCTCCCGAGTGCTGGGATTACAGGCGTGAGCCACCACGCCGGGCACTGTGGTATGTGGTACTGGTTGCTGCTGGGTGTGGGTCTCCACACCCAGTATTGTTATGTGGTTACCGGGGAATCGAACCCAGGCCCTTGCACTTGCAAGACAGGCGCCGGAACCACTGAGCTAACTCCCCGGACCCTTTCATTTTACTCTTCACATAGCAGTCACAACTGTCTTATTAAAATCCAAGTCCAGTATTCACATCTGTACTCAGAACCCTCTAATGGCTTCCAATCTCTCTCATAATAGCTAAAGTCTTCACAATGGCATAGAAGACCATCCAGTCTTTCTCTGATGCCATATTCTACTCCTCATCCCTTACATGCATCTATTTACTCCTTTAGTTCTCAAAATAGATACTTTTTTTTTTTAAGGTTTTTTTGAGACAGGGTCTCGCTTTGTAGTTCAGGCTGGCCCTGAGCTCAGCCTCAAACTCACATCACAGCAATCCTCCTGCTTCTGCCTCCTGAGTACTGGGATTATAGGCATGAGCCACCACACCCGGCACTGTGGTATGTGGTACTGGTTGCGCTGGGGTGAGTCTCCACGCCCAGTATTGTATGTGGTCATCAAGGATTGAACCCTGGTCCTTGTGCGTGCCAGACAGGCACCGGAACCACTGAGCTAAATCCCTGGCCCTCAAAATAGATACTATTAAAATAATATCTTTACAAACAAGGGAACCAAGGGCTAGGGATTTATCTGAGTTGTTCTGGCATCTGACTGGCAAGCACAAGGTCCCAAGTTTGATCCCTGGTACCTCATATCACAGTGCTGGCATGGTGGCTCACACCTGTAATCCTAGCTCTCAAGAGGCAGAGGTAAGAGGATTGCCATGAATTCGAGGCTAGCCTGGGCTACATAATGAGTTTAGGACCAGTTTAAACTACCAAGTGAGACCTTGTCTTTAAAAAAAAAAAAAGAAAAGAAAAGAAAGAAAGGAAAACTAGTACTGTGATTAAACAGAGTTTAAGGTGTTAATAGGAAAACATACAAGATAGGCTCTCTGGAGATATAATACTCAGGGCCTGAAATGAGTTAGCCAAGGAAAAAACAAAGAGAATGGGTGAGTGCTCAAAGCACAGTGTACAGCACGTGTAACAGTGCAGTGCCTTGGCTGTCCTAGAAACAGTGTCATTACTGCTAGAGAATAAAGTAGCAGACAGAAAGTGACCAGAGCTACAAGGCAGAGAGATGTCATTCCATAAAGACCCTTATATGGCATCATAAAGATTTTGCATTTTGTCCTAAAGGCAGTGGCAAAGTTGTAGGTAGATTTAAATAAGGTAATAGAAATAAGATCAGGTTGGAATTTTAGAAAAAATATCATTTTACAAAAGGTTAAAGGCTGGGGCCGGGGAGTTAGCTCAGTGGTTCCGGCGCCTGTCTTGCAAGCGCAAGGGCCTGGGTTCGATTCCTCGGTAACCACATAACAATACTGGGTGTGGAGACCCACAACCAGCAGCAACCAGTACCACATACGCAGTGCCGGGCGTGGTGGCTCACGCCTGTAATCCCAGCACTCGGGAGGCAGAGGCAGGAAGATTGCTGTGATGTGAGTTTGAGGCTGAGCTCAGGGCCAGCCTGAACCACAAAGCGAGACCCTGTCTCAAAAAACCTAAAAAAAGGTTAAAGGCAAGGAGATCAGCTGCATTAAGGCTGTTTTAATAATAATCCAAAGGGAAAAGATGATAAAAATCTGGTTAAAGAAATGAAGATGGGCAAATAGACTTAACACATAATAAAAATGTACCAAAGAAAAAGGAACCCAGTGCCCCTCAGTTTAGGTAGCTGTATTAGATGGTGAGATCATTGGCTGACATACAGCATACTGAAGAGAGGAACATTTGATGCTCTAGATTAAGTATTCTCCAAATGTAAATGGCAGATACTAGTGTTATCAGGTAACTTGTTTTTTGTTTGTTTATTGTACATTTTGCAATTTTTGTAAATTTTTATAAATAATGTACATTTCATGTTATTATGTACATTTTACATATGCATTATGATCACATTCAATTTAAAAAATTTGTCCCTGTGCATGACTTTTCTTAATTCTTATTTTTTCTCTTTCCCCTGCCCACCCTACTACCCCTGACCCCTATATATATAAGCTTTGTTTCCTTTTTTTGTTTTACTACCCAAATTTTTTTCCCTACTTTCCCTTCCCCCTTTCCCTTTACCCTTTGAATATTTTTCTTCCTGTTTCACAGTGTCTACCATACATTCTAGACCTCATTTATACCTTTAGTTTCTCATCCTAAGAGAAATTATACAGTATTTACACATCTGTGTCTTATTTATTTCACTTATGCATATGGTACACCATACCTCAAGGTACCTCAAGGTATACCCACTTGAGTATAAATGATTAAAATTTATCATTCTTTTTTTTTTTTTTTTTTTTAGTTTTTTGAGACAAGGTTTCGCTAGCAATCCTCCTGCCTCTGCCTCCTGAGTGCTGACATTACAAGTGTGAACCACCACACCAGCACTGTGATATATGGTACTAGGGATCGAACTTGGGACCTTTCACTTGCCAAGCAGACACTGGAACCACTGAACTAAATCCCCGACCCAAAATTTATCATTCTTTATTGCTGAGTAATATTCCATTTCATTTTTAAAAAACTTCTTCATCCAGTCTCTCATTGATGGGTATTTGAGCTGTTTCCAAGATTTAACTATGACAAACTGAGCTGCTGTAGTCATGGGTGCACATATGTCACTGTGATATGATCTTTTTAATTCTTTGATGTATATACCCAGCAGGGGAATAGCAGGGTCAAATAAGACCTCTAACCCTAGCTTTCTGAGGAATCGCCACACTGATTTCCACAGTGATTGTAGAAATCTACCTTCCCACCAATGGTGGAGAAGGGTTCCTTTCTCCCCACAGCTCTGCCAGCATTTGTTGCTGGTTGAATTCTTGATAGCAGCCATTCTTTCTAGAGTGAGATGAAAACTGCATCTCTCAAATGCCCAGTGATGTTGAGCATTTTTTCTTATGTTTATTTTTTTAATATGCCTTTTTTAATATGCCTTTTATTCTCTCCTGAAAAATAGACCCATTTTTGCATTGGGCCTTTAAATTTGGAGGAGCTGATTATTTTAAGTTCTTTGTATATTCTAGACAGCAGTCTTTTGTCTGAAAATCAGCTGGTAAAATTTTTTTTCCCAAGTTGTAGTTGTCTTTTCACTCTGTTGGTGGTTTCTCTTCCTGTGAAGAAGTTTTTTATTGTTTTTTTCAGAAGCTTTTTAATAACATCAGATCCCCTTTGTTAATTCTTTTTGCTAGTTCTCATGTTACTGAGGTTTTGTTCATAAAGTCTTTCCCTATGTCAATGTCTCCAAGAGTTCTACCTAACCTATCTTCCAGCAAACTTCGTGTTTCTGTTTTAATATTAGGTCTCTGATCCACTTTGATTTTAGGTCGGTGCATGGTGAAAGACTTGGATCTAGCATTGATCTTTGGCAAGTAGAAAACCAGTTTTTTGAGCACCATTTATTAAAGAGGCTATTTTTCCTCCACTGAGAGTGTTTGTCAAAGATGCAGTGGCCTAGTATGTCTGGAATTGTTTCTACATCTTCTAGTCTGTTCCATTGATCTACCGGTCTGTTTCTTTGCCAGGACCATGCTGTTTTTATCACAGTGGCCTTGAAGTATAGTTTCAAGTTGGAATTTGTGATACCCCCTGCTGTGTCCTTGTTGCCTAGAATTAATTTTACTATTCTAGGTCTCTTCTGATTCCAAATGAATTTTTGGATTATTTTCTCTAGCTGTGTGAAATATGCTGTTGGTATTTCAATCAGAATTGCATTGAATCTACATAGTAGTTTTGGCAATATGGCCATTTTGACAATATTGGTTCTTCTTCTTAGTATGTCTTTCCGTTTCCTGATATTCTCTTCAATTTCCTTTTTCAGAGTGCTATAGGTTTAAGAGAAGAGATCTTTCACATGTTTTGATTTCTTTCTTTTTCATTTTGGATGCTATTGTGATAGGAATTGTTTCCTCTGTTTGTTTCTCAGTGAGCCTATTATTTGCGTATAGGAAGGCGTGCTCGCTTCAGTAACTTGCTTCTAAAAAGTGGCCCGCCAACTAAATGTTATGGGGTTTGGGACTGCTCACCTCTCCTTCTGGAGTTAGATTCTCATCTTGAACAAAGAATTGAATAAAATAAGCAAAAAGCAGTGGTGAAGTTAATTGGAGAAAGTCAAAGTGAAGAGTGGGAGAAACACTGGCTCTACAGAGCCGGTTGAACTTGGGCTGAGTAAAGACATAAAGAGGGTAAGAGGAAAGATAAAAGTACACTCTAGAAAATGGCCTGGGCTATTGTGGAAAGCTACAGTAACCCAGGCTCTTCCTGGCTGCCTCTTTTTTTATATTGTCCAAATCTTGAGGAAACCCTCAAGAACTTCTATATCTGGGTCCTAAGAGGTGGTGTTTGGATCCTGGGCCTCAAGCTGACCTTAAATCTAGGCCATTCTGTGGATAAGCTGCTCTCTCTTATGAGAAGTCCACTGCGGGGCTTTGGAGAACTTTGCACATGTGCTCCATCTTGCGATCTTATCTGTCTTTAAGGGGTTACGCCTACTGCCCCAACCAGCTTTTGCCATGCCCTAATGTCCTGTCTCATTAAACTAAGAATGGATACAGTTTGGATAGTTTTAATTTTAGAAGACAAAAAAGGGAGTATTGTCTTTACTAGAGATCATTTATAAAGCCATCTTATGACTGCATACTCTATATATTTACATGATAAAAACTTGCTCATAACATATTTAGATGATACTATTTTCTCCTAAACTATTATAAGTACATACTTTTAGATTAGGTAAAAGGACAAGAAAGATCCTTGGTAAATCTTGTGTCTTTCTCAAACATATCTGTAGTTTGTTACAGTATTAGCTATACAAAGATTCAAACTGGTTACTGTCTAAACAGTCCCTGTATTAGTTATCCATTGTTTATAACAATTTTCCAGAAAATTTAGCAGCTTAAAAGGACACACATGTGTTATCTTTTTTTTTGAGACAGGATCTTGTTATGTAGTTCATTCTGACCTTGAATTTGCTATGTAGCTTAGGCCAAGGTTGTGGCAGGCAGTCCTCCTTAGCCTCTGAGTATTGTGATTACAGATATGCACCACCATATCTGGCTTATTATTTTGTTAAGGCGGAACATTTCAACCCATGACAAGCAGTTTACTTACTTTCATATGAAGACCAAATTAATGAAAAGGTGTAAGATTAGAAATAATAAAACAATACTATGATACATTATATAACAAACATAAAATCAGTTGAATATTTACAATACTTAAAGCAAGTATCTACTTATAAAAAAATTAACATCAGCATAAAATACCAGTTAGGACTATCTTATAAGAATAGCTGAACTAAATTATGAACTAATTACCAAATTTAAAACATGCACAACTGTTATACATCATGAACAGGTACCTGCCCAGCCTCTTTTCTTTTTCTTCTTCTTTTTTTTTTTTTTTGTGATGTGTTGTCATTTTCCTTTGAGAAACAAATTACTGTTCACTTTTAGTTAGTGTGATGAGGTTGATTATTCTTCTTTCTCTTTTTTGAGACAGGGTCTCACTTCCTAGTTCAGGCTGGTCCTAAACTCACTGTGTAGCCCAGGTGAGCCTTGAACTCACAGCAATCCTCCTGCCTCTGCCTCTTAATTGCTGGGATTACAGACATGAGCCACCACACCTGGCCTAATGTTAATTTTTCTATGCAGTCCTATCGGTCCACAGCAAGCCAGAGTGGTGGCTGTTCATTCTGGCCTTTGGGCTGAAAGTTTATTAGGCAAGAAGCATATTCCTAACCATGGGGTTGCTAAGCAGCTGTTGCCTGCTGGGAAAGGAAGCCATGGCAGAGGAAAGCAGAGTCCTGAAGGGAAGAGAGAGATAGGTTTTTTTGTTTTGTTTTGTTTTGTTTTTTGGGTTTTTTGAGACAGGGTCTCGCTTTGTGGTTCAGGCTGGCCCTGAGCTAAGCCTCCAACTCACATCACAGCAATCCTCCTGCCTCTGACTCCTGAGTGCTGGGATTATAGGCATGAGCCACCACGCCTGGCACTGTGGTATGTCTTACTGGTTGCTGCTGGGCGTGAGTCTCCATGCCCAGTATGGTATGTGGTTACCGGGGAATTGAACATGGGCCCTTGCGCTTGCAAGACAGGTGCCGGAACCACTGAGCTAACTCCCCAGCCCTGAGAGATAGATTTTTGATGCTACCTTCAGAGTGCTTGGACCCATCTGCAGATGGGGTACAGACCTCTGGTTCCCTTGGTCCTTGCATTGAATGAGCAAAGAGGAAATCCCTTTTTAACTGCATGTAGTTTGAACTTGTAATTTTTATGCAATTGTGAGAGTCTTGATTAATACATCACTACATTTGAAATACTGCAAAGAAAAAAGCAAGATACGAAACTCATATAGGATGATTCCATATTTTGGTCAAGTAACTAAAAAAAGAACAAGTTCCACATCTGTGAGTGGATTTGAACAACTGCTGATAGAATATATTTCTTTAAAAAATTGTGTCTGTACTGAACACCTACAGGCTCTTTTATCATCATTACTCAAATTCCTTAAGTAATGCAGAATAACAACTACTTACACAGCATTTACATTTCACTTGATATTATAAGTACTCCTAATCTAGACATGATTTAAACTATTCAGGAGGAGATGTGCATTGGTTTTATGAATATAGTAACCTATTTTTTGTAAAACACTTGAACATCCACAGAATTTAATATCCATGAAGGCTCCTAAAATTAGTTCCCTGGAGATGCCACGGAATGACTATCACAATACAAGAAATTATCAGCAATAATATTTGATATCTTCAACAGATCTAACATAGTTTCCCAGTTAGAAGATAGGTCCACAGCTATATTACTAGATTTGCCTAAAGATAAAACTGCATGGGTAGGGGGAAATCTTGGGAAAGTTCTCAGAGGATATACTTAAAGGGCATAATAATAATAATATCTTATATTGATATAGCACTTGTTAGTTTACAAATTATATTGAATTGCTATATCATATAGATATTGTTATCTCCTTTTTATAAACAAGAAGACTTTCAAAGATTTTGCCATAAGGGTGAAATTTGAATTCAGGTCTTCCAGATCAAAAGGAAAAAAAAGAATATAGCATTGCTTCTGTTTCAGAATCCGGGACACTTTACTCTAGGAAAAGTTACTCGTAATAACAATAGTACATATTTTTTCCTGTGATTCATTCTGAAAAGTCTTTTCACTCCTTAGGGAAATTCCACAGTATTATTTTTACCCTATAAGTGTATTTTGTTTTTGATGCTGTTTAGTTTTTTTAGCTTCTTTCAATGTGATGATTACTTACATAGTTCTTCAGAAATAATGATTTCAACATAGATTTGAATAAGGCAAATAACTGCAGATATTTTCTGTATTTGTTTAGAGTAAGGATAGAGGGATATAGATAAAATAAGAAAGGTATAGTGCCTGAAGCTGACTAAAATGTCTACTACTTAAACATTAGTAAATATAAAGAAACAAAGATACTGAAAGGCAGTCAGTTTACACAGGGAAGTAACACATGGATTTGCAAAAATAGGCAAAAGCTTTAAATAAATCTAAGCAGGAATGATGTGTTTGTCCTCAAGGCAGGGCAAGAAGCTTGTGCCTTGCACAAAGACCAGCAGAGGCCATTGAAGGGAATTTTAGGAAGGGAGTGACATTGTTAGAATGGCAACAGAGGAAGTTGATTTTGGCAGCAGCTTTGGGAAAAGACTTGAGAAAAAATGTGGGTAGGCAGCTTTTCTCAGGAGGAGTTATGTCTATATACACACATAGGTGGAGTTGCAAAAATGGAAAATATCGAGACATGCAAGAAGAGCCATCTATTTTAAACTTAATCAGAACCTTCCTAGTTCAGATCTTTTTAATTGAATCTTTTTTTTCAGGTGTCTTCCTATCACGTGTTAAATTAGGCTTTCATCAAGACTTACTCAAAATTGTGATGAGAACAATGTATACTGAAATCAGCTGTCTGTTTTCACCACCTGCGTTAGCCTAAATGTTGTGTCCTGACAAGACTCAGGCATGTTGGATCAGTTTTCAAGCATAACCATCTGGGCATTCCAAACCTTAGTCATTAGCATCGACATCTTCACCTTGAAATGGGAAAATAAAATAGCCATTGTTCCAGACATCATTCTGTGTCAGGAATTTATTTTAAAAGGTTGAG